>JAQMYJ010000023.1:7427780-7452524 GCA_030014305.1 Clarias laeviceps | reverse complement strand
TAATTATTATTATAACAGCTCAAGGAGCAACATGTTTGTGCACTTTCTAAAGATTTTAGTTCTGTTTTTGAATAAAGCGTTGGAAATGAATGCTTTTCTTGGTTTTTGTTTTTTTATCGACAGATTGATCGATTTATTAAAATAAATGCTAGTTGCAGCCTTACTCTTAACATCAAGACCAGATTTCAGGCCCATTTATGGAGATGACTTAGTAGCAGTAAGAAAGCAAAAAACTAGCATTAGCTACAAATGAATTCCAAATTAACTTTGCCTCAACAGTTTGACAATCCAAAATTTCTTCTGCAATTGTAGTTGAAAGAAAATGCATTGTCCTCACACAAGAACAGTGGGGTGTCCTGAGGCTACATATTGTACAGTACCATCCAGTGTTGTTGTGTAAATACTATGTGCGGCTGGGTCAGCGGATGCATTGGATCTGAAATATTCCAGATCTGTCTAAGAATGGGTGTGACTAACACTCCCACATACATAGTGAAATTACTGGGAAACAGAGGAGACAATCAGCTTGCAGCTTTCAGATCTTCGCTCCCTGGTCACGCCAAGGCAATCTGAAGAAGACCAGATGTTCCGCTTTCAGTAGAAAGCTTTTCATTCTGATTAGATTCAAAAGGGTTATCATTTAATAAAAAGTGAAGATATATCAGTAACCTCTTCATTCAACTTGTGTCAAAATATGTTATTTCACATCCCAGGAGTGTGCTTTGATTATTAAAGCAATATGCAGATTTGATAAATTTTTCTTTAACATTACAACATCAGTTGTAATACAATACTTATAGTATCAAACTCTATCAAACAAAAAATGGATTTAAGGAATCACAGTAGGATGTTTGTGGCATATAACGATAATGTTACAGCCCTAGTATATATTTACGCAAAAATACACAAACCAACTATAACTTTCTTGAAGCATCAACAGCATTTCTTTTTATTTAAATTTTTTTTTATTTTTCCAGATTTTCTCCCTAATTTAGTCGTGGCCAATTCCGTTAGGGGCGGAGTAACACACTCGGAGGAAAGCGCTAGTCACTCCTTACGTGTACGTGAGCTCACAGACGCCCCTGATTGGCTGTAGAGCCAATCTCGGATTTCTTTAAAAAAAATGAAGTAAAAAACAGTACTTCTCAGAGGCGCCTGGATGGGGTGCCAATCCATTGCAGGGCACACACATACACACCTGCTCACATGCTCATTCACACACTACAGTGTAATAATTTGGGAACGCCAATTAACCTAATCTGCATGTCTTTGGATTGTGGGAAGAAACTGGAGCACCTGGAGAAAACCCACCAAGTACATGAAAACTCAATGCACGCAGACCCGAGGCGGAAATTGAATCCCGACCCTGGAAGTGCAAGACACACAGTGCTAACCACTAAGCCATAGTGCTGCCCAGGTTTTATTTAACTATATTTACTAGTAACAATTCATATGTATTGATTATATACAGGATTATTAATATTCTAACATTCAGCGTAATTGATATTACAGTGATTAACACTTTTTGTAGCTAGTGATTTGTTCTGAATATTATATTTATCATCTCCCTGTGTAGTTCAAATACACTCAGCAGCCACTTTAACAGGAGCACCTTGATGATGAATGAAATCAGAGGAGATTGTCTAGACAGATTCAAGCTGATAGGAATTCTACAGTAACACAAATAACTCTTTATAAATGTGGTACCCAGAAAAGCATGTTACAAAACATAATACGCCAAACCTTGAGATGGGATATAATAGCATTTGGGCAGATGGGATAATAATAGCAAAAACACTTTGGGTTCCACTTGTGACAGCCAAGAATAGGAATGTGAGGCAGGCCAACTGGACGTTTTCCAGTCTTCAGCTAACTAGTTTCAAGCTTCTTAGCTGTCACACAATGTTCTTCCTTTTTTGTTCAAACCTATCAATATAAATGATAGAATGAAATTTCACGTTTTTATGCTGCAGTTCTTTCTTTTCGTAAATTTTCATTAATTTCATTACATTGAGATTGTACGACCGATTGTTATTTTAAATTATTCTTTTATTTTAAATAGGAATTAGAAAAAAGTTCTTCTTATTTAATTATGTCATGCATTGCATAGAAATATATACATAAAGACAAGCAGGACAAGAGCAAGAAAAAAAAATAAAGGGCAAAAATTATTGTAGTCTTATTTGAAAAAGAACTGGCTTATTTTGTTGGCTTTGAATCAGAGTAACTCCATTTGACAGCCCGACTTCTATAATCTACAACTGTTATACAAATTTTAATACCTTGACAGAGAAATAAGTGTTTAGTATTATTATATTATTATGGGTTTGCACTTTTTAAGAATGGATGTAGTTTATTTTTTTTAAATCAGATCATTGCTGTATAACTTCTGAAGTAAACAATTGTGTTGAGTAATCTTCCTCCCACGCATTCAACACTTCTTTGCTCTCATCTTTTCTGAAACTCTGTCAACCTCTGACCTTTTTTATGGTTGAGTTAGGAATAAGAGTAAAAGTGTAAACAGGTGACTGTATATAAATAAAACAAAAAGATAACAAGATAAGAAGACTAAAATCAAAGTAAATAATTTACACCCATCTGCAATTACATTAAAACAACTGACAGGTTACCTGAATAGGACTAATTGTTTTGTTACAGTGTCAGCTTTTAAAGGTTTGATGTGTCGAATCCAGGTACAATAAAAAATTTCTTAAGGATCAATAAAGTACCTATCTATCTTTGCATTCATTCATCCATCTATCTATCTACAACTTTAACAAGGGGCAAATTGTGATGGCAGGGCAATATTCTGTTGGAAAACATGTCATTCACATAACTGTTATTTTGACATGTACCACCTATCAAAACATTGTTGCAGACCAAGTGCATAGCTTCATTTCAACAGTATTATCTAATAGCAGTGGCTTATTTTAGCAGGATAAAGCACTCTGCCACACTGCAAACATTGGTCACAAATGGTTTGACAAATTGATAAAGGTGGTGATCCTCCATCTGTGGACAAACAATTCCAATTCATGGAGACCCCACCTCAAAACGTTCAGGATTTGCTGCTAGCATCTTGTTGCCAGATACAATAGCACATTGTATCTATTTAGAGGTTTTGCGAGGACCTAGACAATATTAGTCAGCTGATTTTTAATATAATGGGTGGTAGTTGTACATCCTCTTGTCTGTAATATGAGTTTTTTTTATGCATTAACAGGTCTGATCTCCAAACACTTCACTAAAATCTCTTTTGCTTTCTGTGGGGTGTTACCTCTGGCATGATGTGCATAGTTAAAGAATGTGGTCATTGTGTTAACTCCCAACAGCAGAGAGGGATGTAGAGACCATTGGATGACAACTGAAATTCTAAACCTGTTTATTTTTGAAATATTGCTTATTCTGTGTCCTTTTGGGTCATGTGTCTTTCCGAGTTAGTGGGGGGAAAAAGTGGTTAGAGGTTTCTTTTGGGGGGGTAGAAAAACTAAAGCAAAATCAGAATGTAAAAGCAAGTTCTGTATTATTTATTTAATTTCTTTTATTTTCCCATTTTAGAATGTAGTGGAATATCTATGAAGAGGTACAACAGCCAGGGGACTGGAATTAACTCAAAGACACTTTTGTACAGTGGCAGCAGAATACCAGTAAGTTTTGCAGCCCATCAATACTGAGAGCTCGTTTGCTTTTTAAATTATACTACTGATAAAGTATATTAACCCATTTATGCATGATTCCCAAACAGTTTTACTTGTTTACTTGTTCAGAGATCTGAATCTAAAAATAGAAAATTTTGGCACCATTTCGGCACCATTTCTTTCAGAGCAAAGAATTAACCTAGAGTGGGAAACTAAGAAGGAATTTTGTTTTTAGTCGAGCATTTCCATTTCAGTTTATTTATTTTTTAATGTGCTAAAACTGTATGAAAAGCATTTGTTAACCTCACAACAGTCTCCACAGTGATACAGTTTGTGACCACATGCTGGTGTAGTATTTGACGTTCTTCTGCCAAAGCCATGTTTAGTAGGTGAAGTACTGCTCCTTCACATGTAGAGTTAGGGAGCATGTGGAACATTCCCGATCCATGATCTCATGAGGTCAATGGCCAAGAAAAAGCTGTGATATCATAAAATGAGGAGGAAGAGGCCAAATGTGTGCTGTTACAAGATAAATCAAACAAACTGAGACTAAAAAATCCACTACTCATAAGTTTTATTCTTTTTGAAATAGACATTCATAATGTACTTATAAATGCATTTGAGAATGGGTACAAGTTATTAAATTGTATTGAGTTTACATTGTTATTAGCTTTTTAACAATAAGAATAGACCAGCTTAAATTTTTAATTCCCCTCTAATTGGAAATTTAAATATAACTAAAGATTTCTCTGTATGCCTAATTACTATGAATTTTTTTCATAAATTTATGTTTTTAACAGTGTTTTAGAGTCACCGTTATTTAATGAGAATTTTGACTTGTCAGACCTGGACTTATTTTTATGAAGCAATATAATAATAATATCCTTTAGAAAAAGTCGCAGTCATAATACTGTTCTTTATAAAATTATTCCAAAACTGTCCTAATATAAATACATTTCAGTTGAACATGTGGTCTGGTTGTTTTTCATTACAGGGAAACGTGTTAAATTTCTTGTATGTTGTTAATCACACGTGCTACAGATGGAGACTAGTTTTTAAAAAATGAGAATTATTCCGTTAAATATACATGGTCTCATCATTATAACGGTTTGCTCTTGCTCTAGAACCCACGAGTGCATCAGGTTGCTGGAGACTTTTCCTCACGTTCAGCTGTGGAAATGGGCACGCATCGCAGAATCAGTATTGGCACCCCCGTGCCCGCTGTTGTGGGCCACGCATACAAATATTATGGTGACACTCATAATGGAGGGCACTACATTGGCCAGGTGAATCGAGTGGAGCAGGAAGCAGGTTTGCCATTAATGCAAGGGCAGCATTCTCCCAGTGGCAACTGGGTGAATCAGGAAGGTATGACCACCTCTGAGCATCGCTCCTACTATGGCCATAGCCCATTGTCCAGTGTGGCGCCTATGAGACGCAGCCTCAGTGGTACGCTTGTGCATGAAGGTGTTGGCAGAGGATGGAATGAGGCAGATCTTGCTTATCAGTATTCTTCAAAAGGACCAGCCCATCGTACCCTGATGCGAATGAATAACCGACAGACACAGCACCAGAGGATGGGCAATAGCACTATTCAGTGGCAGCAGGCATCTGCTGGGGGCAGCACAATGATGGCTGGAGGGCAGTATCCTGGTTCAATAAGGCGAGCAGGTTCAGTGCACAGCCTGAAGAGCGTGGGCCGAGGAGTGGACGTGGCTGATGCAATGGCGGATGGCAGGGACATTTCTGGAGGGTGAGGCCCTACCCTACAGCTTCTAGCATATTGATTCATGATGCAATAATTAAACACTAACTTGCCAAAAAGAAAGCATTTAGAAAGGATGGGAATCAGCAGTCACCAACTGATACGATATTATCATGATACCTAGGTGCCGATTTGATTAATACTGCGGTTCTATAATTATCACAAGTTTGTAAATATACCAATTTGATATAAAAAAATTTTTTTTTAATTAAGTTGTCATAACTTGAACGTTTCATAACTTAGCTTTATTCCAGCACAATTCACAATTAAATTGATCACGAGTAATTAAATACTGTATGGCCCTTTCCATCTATTATTGTTCTCACTTAAAAAAACCAAGGCACAATTTGAACAGTATAAACTTAAAATAAAATTTTATACAGTTTGAGTTCAAATATATAATTTACTCCTACCGGATGGGATTTTAGTATGAGTAAACCCTCTGTAGGATTATAAAGAAGCTGACATTTTATAACCTTAAATGCCTCCAAAGTCTTAACCAATTGTGAGCATGCAGCCACACACAGCTTCAAACGCAGGCTGGTGTTGGTGCACATAGTGTTTTTAGACTGGTGTAAGAGTGTGGGTTTCAGGAATAATTTGTTTGCAGAGTCTGGAGAAAAAAAGGCAGATTGCTTTTTTTTTTTTTTTTTTTAAATGTGCACAACTTTTGATAATGTTGAACCACTCAGAAACTCATGCACTTAGCACAGAATCGGTTATGTCCAATGTGATCGGTCATAGCTAATCAAGCTGAAAAACAGCCTGTTCCATTCCAGTGCATATTTATTATAAATGGAATAAATTGATTTTGGAGTCAATGTGGCGATAGATTTTCCTCCATCTCTAGCATTTAGTATTCTAATTAATGTAGTGGTAATTTCCTTATGCTAATAAGTGGATACTAGCTTTCAGTTTTATTCACTCATTGTTCAAACTGTTCAAGTAATAGCTACAGTATTTAGCTTTCCACATTACAAATATCTACAGTATCTACTTGTTTGAATCTTGAACATAGAATAAAATAATGGCCTAATGGAAAATGAACTGATCTGTGATAATTTACCCATAACCTTTTCCATGATATTTTTCCTGCTCTTCCTGTGTTTGTCCCATGGTCAGAATGCACAGCCTGGACATATCCACTGCAGTTAGTTATCTCAGCTCAACAGATGTTGCCTTGCAAATGCTCGGTGCTGCCCACATTCAGCATCAGTGTTACCACAGCAATGACGCCAAGGACCTGGTAAACAAATCCTTATAATATCCTTATATATAATCACAATAAACCAGTAAAGACTGTTCCGTGATAAATAGTATCCATAATTATATGTATAAGTCTTTTGGGGTTACATTACTGTATTTGTTTGCATGTATTATATATAATTTCCAACAACTTCAGATGATGAGATTCATTAAATGTCACTTTTCAAACGAACAAGTCCTATAAAATAGATATTAAACAAGATATATAATACATTTCACACAAGCAACCAGAAGTAATATTTACCATTCTTTTAACACATAATTATTCTCATTAGAGTTTTTAGTAGTATGGTACTTTTTTCTTTCAAATGTGTGTGAATGTTAATTCATTTATTATGTTAAAATTGTTAAAATATGCAAATTGTCACTCTAGATATCACTATGAATCCTGTACAGAAGACGTCAGGTAGCAAGACAAACACTCTTTCTGCAGTTGTGTAAAAGTTTAAGAAAGTGAACTGTAGAAGACAACTGGTACTAATTATTGGGCCATTGTCTTTAGTTTCATTCTCATGAAGCTCCATCTGTTTAGAAGCAACAATATAAACAAAGGTTTGAAACAAAAAAAAAGTCTCTAATTTTCTCCAAACGTGGAGTTAAATAAAATTTGAATGCTTTTGAACCCATTGAGCCCATCCCGTTACCATCCATATGCACAAATCTCTGCTCTCAAACTTCTCATGCGGACTTAGAGTTTTGATTAGCAAGGACTGCCGTGACCTCACTTTCTCAATCACTTCGGCATTCAGCTGCTTGGAAGCCAGGTTACATAGACAAGCAACAGCAGGTGTGTATAAAATTACGACAATTGGCCAATAAAAATGCACACAAATATCCCTGAAATTCCACAATCTGGTAAACAGATGTTCCAGATTTTTATTTTATGTTTTTTGTCCAGCTATTTAATGTACTTGTGCTTATTTAATGTGAGAAATAAAAAATATGGCACTTCAAAAACTAAAATCTAATTTCCTCCCTGGTATATATAATCTAATTAGAAATGTGATTTTAATGTAAAAAAATTTACAGTATAAACCCTTTTTAATCATTTTGCATGCTTTGAGAAAAAAATAGGAACTTGGAAAAAATATCATTAAATATGCAGATTTTTTTTTCTTGACTTTACAAGACATTCCTTCCACAAATTGTTTTTTTGCTGTTTTTTAAACATATGTTCTATTGTTTAGCTCCAGACTCAAGCCATATTTACGGAATGCTTTTCCTCTGTCCATAATCGTAATCCAGAGACTCTAAGAGTGGAAAACATTCCGTGCCTGAGAGCACATGATAGCAGAAAACTAGCCAAAACTTTTTTTTCATCCTTTTTAAGCTGCAGCTGTTTGGCACCAGTGCTGCACTGCTGGTGTTCAACAGTGGCAAATCAGGCTCTGTGAAGTGAAGCGTTCAAAGACAGCTTTAGCACAGCAGCCATTGGGAGACAACTCATTCTTCTGACTAAAGTTTAGGATTATATCCATTTAAAAACATGGTCAATTTAAACATTCTCTGTACATTTGTTCACAATCAAAGGTAAGAAATCTGAAGGGTATACCTGCACTGGTGCAGCTATACAGCAGTGAGAACCAGGAAGTGCAACGGTACGCTACAGGAGCCACACGCAACCTCATCTATGAGAATATGGAAAACAAGACGGCGTTGATTGAGGCTGGTGGTATCAGCAAATTGGTCCTTGCATTAAAAGAGCCAGATGATGAACTTCGCAAGAATGTTACAGGTATAACCTGTTGTACATGGTACTAAAATATATTTTAGCAAATCAAAATATCTTAAATATGGGAAAGTTTATTCAACCTGTTTTCACTAGCTCTTGTATTAGATTGGACTGCATGGGTTGCCTTCATTCCCTATGCTCATCAATGACCCTGTCACTGGTTCACCAGTTTTTCTTACTTTGACCACTTTTGGTAGATCCTGACCACTTTTTACCAGTTTTATAGTTGCTACCCATCACAATTTATCCCATGTCAAAGTGCTCAAATCCTCACACTTGCTGATTTATTTTTTTTTTCTCCTTCCAACACATCAACTTCAGACACAAAGTGATCACTTGCTGCCTGATTTATCCCACTCACTTCCAGGCGCCTGTAATTATTGTGGCATGGGCCGAATTGTGATATGTGATGTAATGGGTCAGAGCAACTCTAAAACTCTTGTGGGATGTTCCCGTCTGCAGCGGGCATGACCTGCCAAAAGTGATTCAAGGAAGGAAAACCGGTGACAGGGTCATGGGCAGCCAAGGCTCATGTGGGTAGTGAAGGCTGGCTTATGTAGTTTGAGCCAATGAAAGCTACTATGTATATATAAAATTGTTAAAAAGGTTAATGATGGCTCAACATCACGTAGCTGTTTTGGTGATAAAAGAGTACTCAATATTAGGCAGGTGGTCATAATATAATGGCTGTTCAGTGTATTTGGTTTATTGTAATCTTATAGTAAGACATGCCTATGAAATACAACAATGTTCAAAGTATTTCACTTGGAAAAATAGTTGTCTGGGGAGGGAAAAAGCTTTGCTGACATGAAACAAGTTTCACCATTGCTTTCAGTGTTGCAGGGAGGATGAACTCTAAAGTAAACTTCCTTCCTGATATGTTATCACTTGCCTCTGACAAATTGGCATAGTGCAGCTACTGGCTACTATTCAACGTATAATTTTTTTTCACACAAGTAGAAAAAGAATTGGAATATTTAAAAGGTGTACTGAGAAAAGTACCTACAGCTAGATAGAGTAATGTTTTTTAATTTTTGGTAACCAGAGGTAGTCTTGCTATAAGTACTGTAGAAGACTGTGTATCCTGAGAAAGGCAAAAGTGAGAAAGAAAGGGAGAGATTGAAAATGGTCAGATTGTCCTCTGGACACATTCCAGCTCTGTAGTCCTGTGAGACTGGGGCCATTTCCCTACCCTACAAATCCTTTGTGCCTGTGTAACTCCCCCTTTATCCTCCCACACACAATAAACGGGGCTTAAAATTCTTTGCCTCTCTGTTCTTGGTTGCCAGGAGATATAGCAGTATTTTATGTACTGGTGTCTTATCTACTGTAGTCCTATATAGGTGAAAATCCGGCTATTGCCACAAAAATTGCCATGATTACCTGAAAATGAATGTTGCAAGATATCAAAATGTATCTTACACTGACATAGTTTTTTAATATAGGAATTTCTATAGAAAGGAATAAGCCATTTTTTTCTCTCTCTATAGGCATTTTGTGGAACTTGTCATCAAAGGACAGTTTGAAGGAGAAGTTGGCAAGGGAGTGCCTTGCCGAGCTGACCGAGCGTGTACTGATCCCTCTGTCAGGAGGTGGAGATTCTGCAGTTATCCAGCAAAGCCCGTCTGAAACTGACATATTCTTCAACACTACAGGCTGCCTTAGGTACAAACACAATGTACAACTGAGTGCAAACAAACAAAGACCTCCTTGTGTCTGGCTCACCTATGAAGCTAGTCTTTTTTTCCCCTTTTAACGCATAAAGTGCATAAAAATTTTTTTTTTTTAAAAACTCTTAACATCCATAATGTTTTTTGATGGTGAATACAGTATAAGAGTCCATTTTAAGGAAGTTATTTAGTGTGTAGTTCATAATTAAAAAAATAATGCACAATTTATCTTCCAATGTTAAAAAAGCTACAAAAGTATACACATTTATTTATTTGGCATATTAAAACATTTTGTTAATTAATTAATTTAGTTTATATATATATATATATTAGTGGTTAGCACAGTCGCCATGCACCTCCAGGGTCTGGGTTCAATTCCCACCTCTGTGAGCATGGAGGTTGCATGTTTTCCCTATGCTTGGTAGGTTTCCTCCGGGTGCTCTGGTTTTTCTTCCACAGTCCAAAGACCTGCAGTTTAGGCTTTTTGGCTTTCGAAAAAAGTGGTGTGTGAGTACTGTATATATGTGTGTGTGCGTACTGTATATATGTGTGTGTGCGTACTGTATATATGTGTGTGTGCGTACTGTATATGTGTGGGCCCTGCAATGGATTGGCACCCTGTTCAGGGTGTATCTCACCTCGTGCCCTAAATCTCCAGGAATAGGCTCCAAGCTCCCCTCGACCCTGTATACAGGATAAAGCGGTATAAACGATGAGTGTGTGAGTGACTGTGTATATACAGTGGATGCCAAAAGTCTGAAACCGCACAAAAAAAAAAATCTGGATTTTTTTTATTTTTATTTATTTATTTTTTTACACATTTTTAAAACATTTAAAACAGAGAAGTTATGAAGAGTACAAGGAAGAAGACATATTCAACCTTCTGTGTGATTTCTGGGTCATTAATCAAATTATTAAATGAAAATAATTTTGTACTGTACAAAAAGTCAGATTTTCTTTTTGAGTCATACCTATTTTGTTGAAATACCTGTCCAGTGGATTTAATCTAACATCGATGGCCAGATTTTACACAAATCTTTGGAGAGCCTTTGGAGAGTTCATGCCTGCTCTAGTGCATGCTGTTATTAAAGCAAAATGTTGTCAAGTTGTCCACTGTATATAAATATGAAGAAGAATCCAGGATGTAAATGGAGTGTAATAATTTTTGTTCAAAGTGTTCAGAGAAACAGGATATCCACAACTTAAATAGGCCTCAGATCACTTTGCTTGCACAGCTGACAAAGCTGTGTGTGTCTGTGTGTGTGTGTGCGCATGTGTCCAAGTGTTTACAAGATCCACAAGATTAGGCAAAGCATGTTGATTTTTATTCATATCCATCACATTATCTGCTTTGTATTACTTGAAATAAAACATAAACCTCTGTATGATGTGTATCATTTAAGCATTTAATCCATTGAATATACGTTATCCTGTCTTCTCCCCTCCCCACGGTAGAAACCTGAGCTCTGTGAACGGGAGGACTAGGGAGCAGATGAGAGAGACTCGTGGCCTTGTAGACTCTCTCGTAGGATACATAAAGAACTCTCTACATGAGGGAAAGGCTGAGGACAAGGTCAGGTCTGAGAATCAGAATCTATGATCATATCCATCAGAAGTCTATGAACAAAGTGTTGCATCTGCCTGAGCTATTATCTTTAAGAGAAAAAGGTCTCAAGAATGTAATTAAACTCACTTTTCCTTAAGCGATGTAATGTGAAGTAAAAAAAGAAACTCAAGTAAAAAATAAAGTAAATTCATTGTAGTAATAATAATAACAATAATAAACCAAGGCATTTCACACTCATTCTCTGTTGGTCTTCTCCATAATGAAGGGTGTAGAGAACTGTGTGTGTGTCCTGAGAAACCTGTCCTACCAGCTGTATTCTGAGATCCCCATATCTGTGCGACAGCGCTTGGACGGTCCAACCCGAGCTCAGGGCAGACAACGTAGCGACGCCATCGGCTGCTTTACTCCACAGAGCAAGAAGACAAAGGACGTAAGTAACAACAAAAAAAAAACCAAAACAAATAAAAACATGCAAATGTTGCATAATAAAGCATTAAATTTTGCCTCTGTGTGAAAATGTTCATTTATATAGGTTTACATAAGTCCTTTAATTAAAATTCGTATTTGCAGAGGAGGAACCACGAGCTGGCCACATTGTCTGAGGTTGCTCGAGTGCCGAAGGGGGCTGAGTGGCTTTGGCATCCCCAGATAGTTGGGTTGTATAACCAAGTTCTGCAAAACTACGAGTTGAGTCACACTATTCGCGAGGCCGCAGCTGGGGCTTTACAGAACATCACAGCAGGAGAAGGCCGGGTCAGACATCACTCCACAGCTTAACTTAAATTGCTGAGAATTCCATTCTGCACTTCATTTTTACTAATTAATCCTTTAATCTGTCACATTTATATGGAACCTCAATCCTGAACACCTTACATATTCATCTTTATAATAAACATATGATCTTCAGTCATGTTGGCTTATACAATTTTTTTTAGTTTTGCTTTGAATTATGGTTTCCTACATTACCAAAAATGCACCTCATCTGCCTGCTCATATTGGCACCAGTGAGAATTAGCCCTTGCTTTATCTCTCAATAAAGAGAGTGATGCAACAGCACTGTGGTTTTTTTTTTATTTGTTCAGATTTCTCACCTCTTGATCTGCGTACTGCTTGAACAGATTAGTTTCCAAAGCAACATATTTAATTGGATGTTGGATGTTGGTTTACTTATTGATATGGAATTGAACATCACTTGGAAAATGGAAAGTGAGAAATAAAGCATTTGGTCTTTCGTTTTTTTTTAGCAGTAATATCAGAAACTTACCATTAACCCTAAAAGTTTAAATGGTTCTGTTAAACATCATTGTTAATGTGCTACCAATATCCCCCTGTTACTCCACACACACGGCATATGACTGCTAACATCTCATGGGAAAAATAAAACACAATCCCTGAGATGCTTTTCTGCTCACCACAGTTATCAAGAGTGATTAGATTAGTAATCATCGTATCCCTGTTAGCTAAAACCAGCTCAAATCTGTCCAGACTATTTCATCAACATTAAGGCATAATTACCATTCATTAGAGGTTTCATAGGGTGTTGCACCATTTTGTGTAACCTATAGAGAGACTTCCTTTTAAGATGTCATTGAGTCAGTGAATGTTTATTCAGTAAATGGCTTTTGCAGTTCAAATGTGCATTACAGATTCTAATTTACCAATATTCCAAGACGGCATGGTATCCTGCTAGCAAGAGACTTTAACATTAGAAGATCAAATGGATAATATATTTGGTCTAGTAGCAGGAAAATGTTCTTTGAGCATTTTGTGAATGCAAAAAAAAATGCTGTCCTATTTAAAACAAAGAAAGTCTTCATAACTTTCACAGAGGTTTCAAAAGTGTCTTCAGGGTGTGATTTTATTTAGGGGAACGTTGTCCTGAAAGTAGTAAAAAAGCAAGAATTACCTACTTTCCTCCACACCCCAAAAACACATTTTTGGCATTCCTCCTTCCTTGACCTTCACTTCTGTTTTTTTTCATGTTTTTTTCTCAGTTCATTGTTTCTTTCACTTCTTATCTCTAGATCTACCTCGTCAGTTTTTCATCCTCATTTAAGAAGGTTACCCTACTTAACCCTATCCTAAGATTTTTCTCTTTCTAATCTTTTCTCTCATCTCTCATTCAGTGGGCGTCAGTGCTGAGTCGTGTAGCTCTGGAACAGGAGCGGATGCTTCCTGTGATTCTGGATCAGTTGAGAACCCCAACTGACGCTGAACTGCGCTCTCTCACCGGCCTGTTGAGGAATCTGTCACGGCACTCCAAGGACAAAGCAGATATGGGTCAGTGCCAGGCACCAGTGGATGTGTGAAATTCCAGAAAAGATTAAGACCTCTGATTGTTGCTTGGCTCTGTTTAATTTGCTTGCAGCAAAGATCATAAAAAATGGATCATTAAAAAGCCATTGTCAAAATCGCTATTTTTCCTTTACCTTAAATATGGGAAATGAGCTTTTTGTACAAAAAAACACTTCCTTCTTCTTTTTTAATTTTTTAAACTTACAATAATGGGACCAGTCCTGTTCGGTCCACGTTCACATTCCCTTTCTTTTGGTGGTTTTACTCAGAGTTCAGCATGTGCTTATTACACAATTCTGTGCTTTAACAGCCAAACTGTTTTTTTTTTTTTTTCCCTTTTTACTCAAAACCATATGTTGGAAATTTTGAGTTGCGCAACCATAGAACCACAACATTTAATCGAGCTATTTTGTCATTTTAAATCCTGACCTTTATGATTCTTGCTTAAACATAATGACAACGTTTTCCACAGAACTCCATCTTTTACAACGTTCTCTGTCTCTCCTTTCTGTTTTATCATGTCTAAATTATTTTTCCCCAAGGCCTCCACTTGCCTCATTCTTGTTAAGTGTCAACACCCTTAACATTTTCTGTCTGACTACAATTTATTGCCTCCCTATTCATTCTGTTACACTTTTCTTGTTTACCAGTGAAATTTCCTCCTCATCTGTCATCACCACTGACCCACAATGATTTTTCCTCCTCTGCTACAGCTACAAAAGTGGTGAATATCCTGGTTCCCATTCTGCCAAGTGATGGGCATCAGAAAGAGCCATCCAGCGATGTAGTGATCAACATCTGTGGCACTCTTAATAACCTGGTCATGGCGAGTTCACTGGCTGCAAGAGATGTGACTTATTTTGATGGAGTTCCTAAACTGGTTGGAATCAAGGTGTCTCATGACAACAGGTAGAGAAGACAAGCTAGTTTACCTTTCAAGACATTCTCTGATTGACATTAGATTAATAGGTTTATTGTTATCGTCTGGTAGGCATGGGTTCATATTTAGTTATGTACAGGAGTACAGGAATTAGGACTTGTCTCTTTGTGGGTCACATTTGGCATTATTTTGTATTTTGATGGGTAAACTTGCAATATTTATATGGTTTCTGCTCAGCATGTGGAAGCTAAGCTGGACGAATGTCGTGTTGTGACCTATAGCTGGTGTGAAATGCCTGTTGAAAATATGCAAATACTGAAAAAATGAAGCTTAAGGTAAAAGCTTTGGACAAGAGGTATGACCCAACTGATGAGCTGATGTTTTGTAAATTTTCCGTGTTATGGGCAAAACAGGTAAAAACATATTGTTTATAGTTAGTACAATGAGGAAATATAGTACACATATTTGACTATGTATGTAACAGTTTATCTTATGTAGGATTAAAAGTTGGACACATATACATACATGGAATAGTGAATTGAAAAATTAGTGAAGTATTTTTGTTTTTTTAATAAGTTTAAGTTTAAGGTGGCTAGTAAACATGCTAAATGTCTACAAATGTGCTAAACATCTGGCCACAGCTACAAAGTTCATTTCAAGCCATGGTTATGTAAAAAAAAAAAAAAAAAAAAAAAGGTTCCCTATTTGAGTGTTTCAACTACCCTGTTTTTTTGATTTTGTAAGAGACATAACCCATGCCATGTAACGTCGCTATCTCTATAGCACTAACCCTACATAACATGCAGTAAAATACACTGATATGCATTGTATGGCATATAAAAAGACAGATTGTGTTTACCAATCCTCCTGAGAGGAAAACAACAGGCAAATAACAGCTGAAAATAGTATAGCTGGTTTCTAGCATGGCCAGCATAATGTGTACTAGTTGCATGCAAAACCAACAAAGCAAACTTTAAAAACAGATTTGAAAAGTAAAAAAGTCATTTAGATCCAAACAGTTTCATTTCAAAGGGGAAGTAGGTGATTAATTCTGTCGTGTTATTTTTATTGTAGACATTAGGTATCAGTTTGTTGTCTAGTTTTAATTTGAGTCTCTCTTTCTAGATAGAATAAAGGCTTTCAGGACATAATAAAATGTGACCCGTCATCTCAAGTCAGGTATTAAATCGCATAGGTTAGTTTTGCGCTACGGACAATAGTGATCAGTAGATGAAATTGAACAAATTTTTAATTTTAGCAAAAATTAGTTGATAAATATCTTATCTCCTTGATCTTTCCACAGATTTGAGAATTTTTAACACTAAAAATTGTAATAAAAAAAAATTTAATACTAAAAGTTGTGACAGATTATTTATTTATTTTTTTGCTATAAAACTATAAAACTGGTGAAGTTATTTTTAGGGTTAGCAGGGAAATTCTGGTGTCAAAATGTGGCTGAGTGTTCGGTTCTAATTACTAAACCATGGCTTCCTCATTTAAATATTCTTAAAACAGTATTTTGACAGAAAATGAAGCATATTGAACCAGGAATAAAAAAAAAATGCTCAGAAATAACCCAAATGCAACTTAATATCTGATTTGATATCATGGGTCACATATTAAATGTAATACATTTTACCCTCCAACTTCTCTCTGTTCAAGCCCTTCACCTCCTACTCCTACTCCTGCACTGCCGTGTTATATGACTTATTCATTATTCAGCAGAATTGTCCTGTGTATTGTCCAGTGGGTGGTTCTAATGTTTCTGCTTTCCTTTTGTGTCTCAGTCCAGGGAAGGTGAAGGCATCTAAGGCCGCCTCCACAGTGCTGTGTAACATGTTTCATTACAGCAAGCTTCATAAAGACTTCAAGCAGGTGAGACTGTTATTGCGGTTTCAGGATGCCCAAGTATAAAACTGTTTTAGAAAAGCACAAGCAAAGATAAAAAAAATACAAAATGTATGTGACAACAGAACAGTCAGTGAATTAAATGAGAAGAGATATTGAATGTATTGCTGGACATGGTCACATTCCTGTTGCTGCTCATCTTGTTTTGTTAGGCTTATCGATCTTTTCCACAGTTACTACAGTATAGATAACAAAGCTGACCGTCCACCGGACTCACCAGAAACCTGTTACTGATTAATGTTTTATGATATCCTCTTCAAACACCCATCATCAACTAAACAAACCAGTTTCATGCAGGAACTTTTATAAATCATGACACATTGAAGTGTTCTAGCTTAATATAGTACAGTATTGCTATATATTATACAATATATTTAAATATATTTTATTTCACTTTTCTATGGCATATTTTGTATCCATGTATTTTGAATGCATATTATAATAAGCCATTGTGAAAATCTTGAGTTTTTTTTTAAAAAAGATTGATTATTTTTCCATCACAGCAGCTCTGACACTGGTTTAAGTTAAGTGTTTATGGTATAGTTCTATGGGGATTTGCTTGGTGGATGCCCCAAATATCCCAAAAGAATTGGAATCATGAAAGTCTTCATGAGATTATTTTGAGCTTTGCATGGAAGCTGTAAATCAGCATTTTTCTTTTTTGATTTATTAACTTTCTCATGGGGAAAAAAAAAAAAAAAAAAAGAGATGTTGGTGAAAGAACTAATGTTCATAGCTGTTGTATGGTGATCGCTGACAAACTTGTTTTTGTATATGGCCATAAAACAGAAAAAAAATATGTAAATCTTTAATCATTAGGAAAAAATCAGGAATCAAATATATAAATATTTTACAAAGCGGCACATGCATTTTGCTACAGTAACTTAAAGAACAGTCCTTTTCCTTGTTTGTTTTTTAATGTAGGAAGTACAAGTTCAAAAAAATTGTATTGTCATTGTCCATACTGTATAAGCACTCTGTATTTGAACATCATAATAAGATATAACAAAATTGTACATCCAAAAGACATTTCTGAAGTAATGTAATGCCATTCTTTTAGATTAACATCACACTGAGCATCTCTCACATGATGCACTCTGACTCATAATGGC
Source organism: Clarias laeviceps (assembly GCA_030014305.1). Taxonomy (NCBI): domain Eukaryota; kingdom Metazoa; phylum Chordata; class Actinopteri; order Siluriformes; family Clariidae; genus Clarias; species Clarias laeviceps. The sequence goes on along the minus strand of JAQMYJ010000023.1, from coordinate 7,434,691 downwards.
TTTGGTCAGATAAGTGCAGTGTGTGGAATGTGACAAAGAAATGCACAAAGCATTGTTCTAACTAGTTACTGCAGCCTATCTGTGAGTGCTGAGGCAGCTGTAATCTACAAGCTTCAACAATAGCCACAACATTTCATAGCAGACCTATAGTGTAATGTTCAGCCAAATGTTTTCTTACTTACTATTTTTTATTATTCTTATTTAATATTTTTCCTGACATACTCTATTTTTTTATATTATTATATTCTTATAATTTATAAAACACTTACTGCATATCATACTGTGTATGAATGTGTATGTGACAAATAAAATTTTAATTTAAGTTTGATTTGAATTTTATGTCGGCCTATAGGTTGATAGTAGTTTTACTAGGTGTAGAAACATAAGCTTGCCACAGATTTTTTTTTCTTCATTTAAGGGTTGATATGGATACTGTTGAAATTAATCAGCATATAAAGTTGAGAGCAAAACTTTATAAAACTCTCCCTTGTGACATGCTTTAGTTAATTCATTCAGATGTGCCTTATTAAAGCAACTAGAACAGTCAACACATTTACTGTGCCAAGTATGTAAGGCATGAAGATTTCAAACAGATGGAATCACTCAAGCACTAGTGACAATGGAGTCACAAAATCAGATATCACAAGACTTTCACTGAGCTGAAAAAGAGTCTGGCATGTTGAAACCAATGATGGAGAAAATTTAATTTCATAAATTAAAAAAACAAATGATCAGAAAGTGGGTGCCATGTGGGTGAAGGGGTTATCACTATGGCCTCACCACTCCAAGGTTGAGAGTTGAATTTGCATGTTCTCCCTGTGCTTGATGTGTTTCCTCCAAGTACTCTGGTTTCATCCCACAGCCCAAAGACATGCAGAGTAAGATAATTCCCCATAGATTGTGAGTGTGTGTGTGAACTTGTGTGCCCTTGGCTCCAGCCTTCCTGTGACACTGTACAGGATAAGCGGAGGAGTGAACGAGTGGGCTAGTGAGAGAATATCAGGAAAAAAACATCATAATCTCAGAAAATCCAAAACAATCAGCAAACTGGAAAGAAATCTTAGGAAAAAAGTTTAATAAGCAGCATTAATATTATATACAATATATAACATACAGTATATAATGTATCTTGTTATGAGGTATCCATCTGATTATGTCATTCATAATATCTTAACATGATCGAAGAAAAATCAGCAAACTCTCATTTACATTGAATGTCTTGTTGGTTTCTTTATTTTAAAGCAATAGTATGTAAACTTGTGCACTCACTGTAAGTACAGGATTAATAGCTGAATAAACAAAATGTTTAGGGTTTTTTGTGAACAGTACATGACTTTTGTTCCTTTTTTCTTCCTTTTTGCAGAAAGGGTTCACGAGACGAGACTTTGCTGACACCATATGAGTTATTCATGCTTAATCCTGAGAGCCTGGACCCGCATGAAGCTAAAATTAACATGACTAGCCGTGTCATCCACCAAGCTCAGCATCAAGGGAGACATTCTGAGGGTGTGCCTCTAAGTTTTGGACTGAGGTTGAATGCTTTTTGTTTTGGTTTGATTGCTGTGAATTTCTGGGAAGACGACATTTCTGGGAAGACGAGTGGGTTGAAACTGGAAGGATATTTTTGGTTTAGCAGTATTTTCATGTAGGGAAGAATGAACATTCTGGAGTGTTTCTGCTGAAAAAAAATGTTGTATTATAATTTTTAAAAACCCTGTGAATTCATATTTGTTTTCTGGACAATCAAAAACAATTCTAGTATTTTGAACTGAAGTCTTTTTTGGGATGGAATTCTACATTATGCTGTCTCAGCAGCTTACCCTTGTGAAGGGGGTGTACTTTTGGCCATTCACCTAGTCACATGATTAACATTTTCCTCTAAGCATTTTGTGGTGCTTAGCAGTGCTGTTTTAACTGGAGTTAAAAAATAAAGGATGTGGCGCCTAGTACATTCATGCACGATTTTTTTTGCCGTCGCTTTTTCCCTCCTGTATCACTCTGCAAGCTTTGATGTTGATGTTCATTAATCTAAGCTTTTGAATGTTCATTTATTTTTGTTGTAGAAAGGTTTAAGATTACAGTAACACATTGTGATTAGTATAGCATCTGCAGCATTGAAATACCAAAAGTATGAAAGTATTATATGAAGTAGTAATGAAGTATTATATGAACTAGACAGAAATGGTACACTGACAATATGTTTAACACATTAACCAAAAAAACAACAGATGCATAATGCAAAAACTTTTCAGATGTTGTTAATTAATATCATGATCAACTCAAACATAACTGAACAAATGAAATTTCACTACATTAATCCTGCAAATAAAGTATTTTGTTAGTGTTTACTACAATTAATTTAGCATGTCTATCTTTTTTCTCTCTCTCTCTCTCTCTACCCCATCTGGATCAGAAGCGCACTGTTCGGGGTGATGTTTGCCAAACACGTGGGAGAATATAAAGGTTGAAAGGAAACACATTTCTCTCACTAGGAAGTGACCAGACAGACTGGCCTCTAGTCAGTCTATCTGTTGTAAGGGTGCAAATGCTAATAGCTGTATGAAAGGGGTGTTTTGGAAAAAACATTGGAAATAACAGAAGACTGAGCGATGTAAAAGGAACAGATCAAAAACAGATGTCAGGAAGCTGATGGTCTTTAGCCAAAAATGCTGACCTTGGGGTTTGGTTTGACCTTATCTCAAATGCTTATTATTATCTTCTTACTGTGCAGGCCATTGAGAGGGAATGAGGGACAGTGAGGGATATAGACAGAACATGAAAGACTGAGATAAATGAATGTCAGAGCATGCAATGCTATGAATCTTGATCCTAATAAACACTATTTCATGAATGACCATATTCTGCATGCTTTTCAAGGATTTATTGTAATTGATAATTTATCAAAAAGAAAAAAAGGGAAAAAGCAGGGCTCAACAAAACTGAATTTCTCTGAGTCTTAGATTCCTTAAAATAGCCTCTGTGTGCTTTAATAACGGGTTAAAACATGGGACGTTTAGTTAAGCAAGACTAAAGTGCAATGGGTCACCACTGATTATAGACAAGGTTGTGCAATTTAGAGCATAGATGCATATAAATAGGGTTTCAAGTGGCTTCAGTTAAGGAAACTTTGTTCATTACTTAAAAAATCTTTTAGCACGTGAAAAATGCTGGTACACTTGATTATGAAACAAACAAACAAATAAAGAAAAAGCCATAAATGTCTGGATTATGAGCTTATCTTGGGAACTTGGTATACTAGGTGGGATGGAATGCCTTTTCACGAAAACACCCGATTCCAAGTTTAAGAGGTGTAATCTTCAAATTTCATGAAAACAAAACGCAATTGTGGCAAATGTAATTTTTTGGAGTTGGTAATGGAAATGTTATTTTTTCCTTTCTTTAAAGTTATCACCACAGTTAAACCATAGCAGAAATAATCTTTGTTAAAAAAAAAAAAAAAAAAAAAAAAGGCAGACTAACTTTATTTTAAAGTCATAAAAGTTATTTGTTCAACCACCTTTAGCTTTGATTACAGCGTGTAAATGTGTCCAATTCATGTGTGAAAATAATTCCACCCTGAGCCAGAAAATTTTTCATAACCCTTTTAAACTTTCAGATTGTCAGCTGACATAATTCTATTTGCATTATTTTTTACCCTGCTGAGCCTAGACCTGACCAACTAAAGCAACTGAACCAACTTGTACATTGCATCACTTTATGCACTTACCCCTTTTACTCTTATGTGCCCATGGCTCTGGAAACTAAAGCCTCTTTTCCCCTAATTAGCCACATTTTTATGGAAACACAGATGTTTAGTTCCAATTCTGTGACTGCGTTTGGAAATGTTTTAATTTTCACTATTAAACATAGCTGTGGTGAAGTTGCATTGTAAAAAATCAACAGTAACAAAGTGTAACCTTTTTTATTTTTTTTTAAACCACATTTTTCCATTAAGTTGCTAGTTCATCACACTGCTAGACAGTTTCTAACCCACTTTCTATCATTTAAAATCTCAGTAATTTTCTTTGCTTGATTCAGGCCAAAGACCTTTCTGAAACGTTGACTTTTTAAAAATTTATGCATAAAATGTATTTACTGTATTTATTTTTGGCAAAGCGGTCGTGTATGAAAATCACCAGAAAAGACAACGTGATGTCTCTTTGTTTGATGTCTCAACGTGATGAGTGAATGATACAAAAATGCAATAACACTGACACCTGGTGGACAATGGAGAGTGAAGGGATGTTAAATTTATTACGCAAGCCTGGTGTAAACCAAGTTTTACTATGGATATTTTGTACTGCATGTTTTGTGCAATATTAAAAGTACACTCATTGGATATAGATTCATACTTTACAGGTACACAGTTTTGAAATACAAATATATCTTTCTATTAAAGGATAGGGTTGAAGTAACACACAGACTACGGTCATAATTACATACATAAAAGAGCCATTATGAAAGTTTTTAAACTGAGAAAGTGATCACCAAACAAAATCTAACTGCATTACATAAATAGCCTGTATTACAAAAGAATAGCCACTGTTGATTTGCACATTATAAGCAACATTATAAGCAAGATTATAAGCAAGATCGTGTGCCTTTCTTTCCTAAGTTAAAGTATGTAACGTACATTCAAATGAATGTGCAATCACTATGACAAAAGCAAATATACAGAAGCCCAAAAGAGTACTGATATCATGGCATTACACTGTAAATTTCTTTTGCATATTACTGCAATTTGATCCCTTATGTAATATAAAAGGGAATATATAATTACTGCCATCATATCTTACATCTTACCTGTATATACTAACTGATATTACGAAAACAAGCAAAAACAAATACATTCAATTCATTACACATTTAAAAAAACATACGAAAAAAACTTTATATATTTCAATTTGATCTCATTGTAATACATTATAATCTAAAACATTTCAGACATTAATGTAATTCAGTATGGCAGGGATAACATTCACAGTTCTTGCAACACAGTTTACACTTACAACTGCACAGCCATAATTTAATTCCACTCATATAAACCAAAATTCTCCCTTCATACTGTGTAAAACACAATATGACAATAAAAGACAATAAAACTGGTACATAGTTTTAAAATATAAAAAAAGCAAAAATACTAAATAAAATAAAACACAGCACATGAACTGTGTTCACATGAGCACAGTTGTAGCTAATGGTTTTTTTTTTTTTTTTTAAAAGTCTAAAATAAAATTAATGAAATAAAGAAAACTAAAGTAAAAAAATATAGATAATAAAAATGGTGTCTATGTTTTTCCTGTTGCATCTGTTCGATCTTGCCAATCACTACTGCCATCAAGTGGCGCCAAAATGAACAGCATTCAACATTAATGTCTGTCAAGATCCTCAGTCTTTCAGGTGAGGTTATCTGGAAGTCAAGTCATGTCTACTGGACTTCTCTTTTGTTAGGAAGAAATGTTTCACTACTCATCCAAGTAGCTTCCAACTTCCCTCAGACTGAAGCTTCTAAGATGAGTAGTGTAATTTTTCTACCTAACAAGAAAGAAGTCTGAGTGACATGACTCAACGTCCACATTCAATATTAAACAAACAATCTTAAGATTTTTTTTCAGTAGTTTTAAACTTGAGGTTAAATAAATCAACTTCAGAAAAACCTGATTTGAGAAGGTTAACAATACAATAGCAAAAATACAAATTGGGATATAATGGAACTGTAAAAAGGAAATCATCATCCATTGTACAATTTATAAAATAACTCTCCAAGCTATAGTTTATACACCTACGGATTACCATCTTGTTTTGTGGGGGGTGGGTGTGGGGGGTGGCTCTGAAGAATACACATTTTGTACATTTGCCTGTATCCATCATCTCAAAATATGTAGCTAAAAGGTAACTCCATACTTCAAGTACTTTAAATCTTCTTTAGTTCCATTATTGCCAAAAGTCCAGATAATGCTTGTAGGTTAAATTTTTTTTAAATGTTAACTAGCTGTATTAAGCATGCAGAAATGACTCTCTCGTACTGATATCTCAAATAAATATTAGATTTAAAGGTTTTTTATATTTTTAAAAAATAATTTTAATTTCTTATGTCTAACAGCATCATGAAATGTACTTAAGGCTTGGTTAGTAAATAAAAAAAAAATTAAAAAAAAAGAGATGCAATTAATATAATAATTGCAACAATTCTAACCTTCAGTCGCAATGCAAATCGTTGCTGAAATCTTTCTCTAACCTTTACATCTGAGGCAGTATGTACATATTTGCATTTTCTGTGCACATACGTTCCTTATAAAGTACTGTACAATTTTTTCAAGAGATCCATTAGTTAAAAGATATTTCTTTATTAAACATCAGTGGTCCTGTTGTCATATTGTTCACTCATTTCCCTAAAGACAGGAAAAGGGAAAGAAAGCAACTCAGAGCTCTGATAGAACAAAGAACAAGAAAGAATAATCTAAAGTTCTGTCTGTATTACTCACCGTAATTCCTGTTTCAGCCTTTCCAGTTTGTCATGTAGCCTGCCGTTCTTCACCACATTGGGGTTGTCAGGCACAAACCAGTCAACGATAAACTTACACACCACTAAGACATGCTGTTGAGAATAAAAGGAAGATCATTGTGAACTATTGAAAATGTTCATGTGTTTTAGCATAAATTTTGATGTACAGTGGGGCAAAAAAGTATTTAGTCAGTCACCAATTGTGCAAGTTCTCCCAGTTAAAAAGATGAGAAAGGCCTGTAATTTTCATCATAGGTTTACCTCAACTATGAGAAACAAAATAAGAAAAAGAAACTCCAGAAAATCACATTGTAAGATTTAAAAAAAAATTATTTGCAAATTATGGTGGAAAATAAGTATTTGGTCAATAACAAAATTTCATCTCAATACTTTGTTATATACCCTT
>JAQMYJ010000023.1:7401817-7418519 GCA_030014305.1 Clarias laeviceps | reverse complement strand
TATATAAAACTTAGGCTATTTCTGCTGTAATATATATAAACCTTTCAAAACACAAACAAACCTGGAAATCATTAGAAGAATGTTAAATATACTGAAATTGGAACTAAACTGAAAAGCATTAGCCTGGCCATCAATTATTTAATGGACCCTTAAAGATCCTTTATAGAACCCTTTTTAAAAAGAGTGTATCTATTGGGAATCTAGTAAGGAATAAATGCAACCGTATTACAAACATCTGTGCATCAAAAAGTAAAAAAAGTATACAGAATTCAAAAAAAAAAAAAAAGAAGAAGAAAAAAAAAAAAGGAATTAACAGGCAAGTCACTCACCTCCTGTCCTAATATATGTATGATGCAGGATAAAATAGGCAACCCTGATTCTGGATAAAGTGGGATCAATATGCAGCATAAGTGTGTGTATGACTAATGAATCAACACCTACAGTAAAAACTACTGGAACACAACAATTGACATAGACATGGTTTCTTACTCACCTTGTGGTGTTTTGGACATATTCTCCATTTTCAGCACTCCAGTTACAAGAATCAGACACCTTCAGCAGGTACTTATACTTATCAAAGACTTGCTCTGGGGCACGGACACCATAGAATATCTTGTTATCATGGTGGAGTTTCTGTAAATGTACTGTACAATGAGGCAAAACCTGTGCTTAAAACAATTTGTACCCTCTACTACAATAGGTACAGTATGACTGAACACTTACTGTTACTTCCAGATTTTTTGATACAAGCTCATCGATATAGACTTTCTGCTTCATAAATCTTGGATCATCTTGATCTTCTACATTATTTGCTACTAGTATGCAATCAAAAGATCGCACAGCAGGATGAAGTGAGCTTATCTGAAAAAACAACAACAAAAACAACATGGAAACCCATGCAGATGAGACAACAGAGAACTCACATGGTTAGTTGACATTCGTAGTTTATTGATGGCCCTTTTTTATTTGTTTTGTTTATCAGTGGCTTTTGTGGGCTGAGAGGAAGTGGAGATTGTGTAATGTATTTTTTTGGTTTGGCTAACATCAGTCTTGTGAGAATCCAATGATTCAACAGCTTTAGTTTGTAAATCATGCTATATACATAGAAAGGTGCTTGAGGTTTGCCTTACCAGTGGTATAAGAGTCTCTCTGCCATTTTCAATATTTTCCCTACTTGTCATCTCCAGGTCCACGTTATCCTACAGCATAACACATAATAATAATCTATTAAAGCAGAGTTTCTAGACAAGGAAGAATGAAATTGTCAAGTTTCTGCTCTTAGTTTCACTATCTTTATGCATACCTATTTAAAGTGCTTTAAATAGACATTCTAAAGATGTCACTATTTATTATGTTTGCCATTGTATGCTGCTCCATGTGATAACTGCGAGGCAAATAATTAACTTCCTGCTGAGCCGCTGGTAAGCACGAGTAATATGACTGTTACACAGATTATTATACGAGGCTCTATCAGGGCTATGGAACAGGATTTATTCACAATATGCTTATACAAACCATCTTTTCAACTTGGTCAATACTTTTTTTAATTAACTATTCTATAATGGTGAACAGAATTTAATGAAACTTTGGTAGCACTTAGGTATTTGCCTGAAGATAAACCTGCGTCAAAATGTGGGTGCGTCCTATATCATTAACTGCTCATCTGGTGTCAGTCAATGGCCAAAGTAAAATTCCAAACAGTTTATGTAAACATGTGAACTAGAGTGTGTCCAGATGATGCTACATTTTGCTAGTTCACGGTAACTGCAGCAAACTCAAGTCGAGATGCAAAGTCTACTCCCACAGCACATTAGCATACTTACAGGTCCAAACATGACCCTGAGGCATGTGCATCTAAGGACTCAATAGAGACAGAACAACCATCGCTGAATTACTGATCATCCATATAAAGGTAGTTTTTAAAATAACTGTTTGGCTCCAGTGTGAAATTTCTTGAGCATGACAACACCTAATACTCAGAATATAATGTCCTGGGACAGGGACCCTACTGTATATTGTGTATAGTGCAGTTTGTCCTCTCTCTCTCTTTCTCTCTCACTCACTCACTCGTTCGTTCGTTCTCTCGTTCTCTTCATTAGCACCCGATAATAAGGAATTTAATCAATGCATTAAAAAAAGAAACAAGTTTGGCAAATGTACCAGTACTCATAAGATAATCATAAAAGGAAATATAAACAAAGTAGCTGGGAGAAAAAGTGAGGACATTCAGGTCTTGAAAAGTTAATAATGACATGTAAATAGGAATCAGAGCCATACGCCACTTGGATGTGTGTAATGTTTTTAGACATCAAATTTTTCATGTAAACTCATCATGCAGTACATGTGCTTCCATTTTTTCATGCTGTGATTAATCCAATTATTTATTTTCATGTGATAAAAAAAAAAAAAAGTGCTTTCTTTCAGTGCATAGCATGAAATGCAGTCACTTCTTACTTCTGTCGTCACAAATTAGTCATGTGTGAAAAGCAGAATTTGGTTAAAAAGAATTAGATATTTTTTCCTTTACAGGTTGAATAACTTCACTGTGAATTCAACACCTCATCAACTGTGATACATCCATTCATCTTTTATCCGGTGTACCAGGTCGCAGGGGCCTGGAAACTATTCCAGATAGGAATTTCCTATATCCTTCACTTGTTGCACTGAGTAAATATAACTGGAAAAAACTTCGTATCAGGCTGCAAACCAACAAAATGTGATTATTTTAAAGGGGTGTTTCTTATCTGTGCCCACTGCAGGCATGTTAAATTAACTCTAAACAGTAAAAGGTACAGTAATCCCTCCTGGGGGGAAAAGTGCCAAATGGTCTCTGAAAATCCCTATCAAAAAGGATAGTTGTGTAAACAGTACAGAAAGAATATACAAATTACAAAACATACAAATGATGTAAATAAAATTATTATTTCAAATCGTCTACAATGTTTGTCTGAGGTACAGCAGATCCTGTAACAGCACCTCACACAGACAGGAAAGTTCATATAATGCCATTCCAATAACTAGATGACTAGACGTGGACATTTGACAAGATATTTAGACAAACGCCTTAAAATAACGTTAACGCTTAAGTCAAACAAACCGGGCTGATTTGTTAGTTTTTTTTCTTTTTCCCGCGCCCTGACTTACCTCGACTACTTCGTAAAACATGATAAAGTTGATATTCACGGAGATTCAAGGTGCGACGATCAGTAACTGAAATGTGCGCTTCGGTTCTGCTGCCTTGTCCACATTTGCGCTGTCCACCAGTTTCACGACTCAAAGAAACAAGTCCATCGGGTGCGTTAGGACGCAAACAAGTTTCTTGCTCCGCTAACACTTCCGCGTTAAGTGCGGAATCCTGCACGCCAAAGTTGTGCACGCGCCCACAGTCGACTGTACCTGCTTTACAGGTGTGAATCAGTGACGTCACTGTAACAGGAGTGAAGGAGGAGCGTGCTACTACAGTACAACTGATGAACTCTGAGAAGACTGAACCTCGAAATGATTTGCTCTCTTCAAATCATGTTAAGTTGTTCTCTGGTTCCCTTTCACTTCCCAAAAAGTGGACTGTTTACTCAACATTGTGCTTAAGGGGTGTGTGTCATCCTGTTCAGTGTGTTTCCACTTCACACCCATTGTTTCTGGGATAGGCTACAGTTACACTCATATGACCCACAATAAAGCGGTTACTTAAAATGATAATATTTTTTAAATAAATAAGAACGGTCAGTTCTTCACAAAGAATACTTAACTAATAATTTTTACTTATTAGACATGTTATTACTTAAAGCCACAATTTGCTGTACACAAATTGTCCACTCCCTTCTTGTTTGCTAGTGATACGGATATGATACACTGATCAGCTATAACATCACGACCACCCACCAAATATTAAGTAGGTCCCCCTTTTTGCCACTAGAACATTTTTGCTGTGGTGGTTCTAACTCCTTTTTTTTTTATCAGAACAAGCATTAACGTTTTCAGCAATTAGAGCTACAGTAGATCTTATATTGGATCAGACTACACATGCCAGCCTTCACTCCCCATGTGCAGTGAGCCTTGGCTGCCCATGACCTTGTCATTGGTAAGTCTTGACCACTGCAGACCTGAAACTACCATTAAAAGCTGCAGTATTGGAGTTGCAACGACCTAGTTATCTTGCCATCACAATTCGGCCAAAATCACTCAAAACCTTACGGTTGCCCTTTTTTTGTTTGATTCCAAACATCAATGTAAGGGACAAAACCTTCGCTTGCTAAAATATCTCACCCATTTGCAAGTGTCATTGTAATGTGATATTATAACTGTGGCTACTGTAACAAGAGCCAAATTGTGATGGCTATACGACTGGATCAGGGCAACTCCAAAACAGCAGCACTTGTGGGATGTTGCCAGGCTGCAGTGGTCAGTGAACCAGCAACAGAATCAGGGGCAGCCAAGGCTCACTGATGCACATGAAGAGAGATGGCTGGACCACATAGTCTGATCTAATAGATCTACTGTAACCCTAACTGCTGGAAATGTTAATGCTGGTTCCCATAGTAAGGTGTCAGAACACACAGCGTATTACTGTTTGAGTGGCAAAAGGGGGACCCATTAGATGGGTGGTCATAATGTTATGGCTGATCAGTGTATGGCAGCATGGTAGGTGCTGCAGATATAAGTGCAATAAGCAAAGCAGCAATGTATGTATCGCCATACATAGTAGAAATTGTAATGTTTTGAAGCAACATTAGCTTTATTTACCAAAACATCCTACACATTCTTGCCAATTCTTTGTAAATAAATATACACCCTATCCATTCATGATAAACTCGTGATAACATTTCATTTTGGAACAGGTATGAACAAACTTGGAAGACGCTTAGCTCAAAAATATTAATTTCTCGCATATATTTGTGGCTACTGTGGCTGCTATTAATTATTTAAAATAATATTGCTTAACAAAGTGAATTGAGTCAGTAACTGTAAATGTATAAAGTCCAGTTGGATGCAACTGATAAAATGGCAAATAAGTATAGTCAGCTAATCTATCAAGTACAGAGGAGACAGAGTTCAGCAAGTTTTAAATTTTATCAGATGCATTAGAGCAAGTAGTCTGAGCTGCATTATGGTTTGTGGTCTAATCTAATCAGTATGGAAATCATTACTACAACAGTGTATTGTATTGTCAAAATGACATATGAAAAAAAAGACAATTTTACAAGAAGAGTTAGACTGTGGCTGTTTTATGCGTTTTTACAATCCAAATGTTTTCAGTCTACAAGACATAAAAGCTGCTTTTTTTATTAAAACTGTTTCTAGATGATAAACGTATTTTTGTAATTCATTCTTCACTTAACGATAATGTTTAACACACCAAAAATATAAACAATGGAACAGAGTCCCTACTGTGTAAAATAAATGCAGAAAAAAAATCTCTAAATGCAAAACCTCATCTCTGTGGCTTTTTTTTTTTTTTTTTTTTTTAAACAACCCACAAAAGTGCATGATCAATGAAAGAGAGTAAGAGCTAATGACAGCTCTCACAAAGTAAGAGCTGATTATTTTCACAGAGTGCTGAACTGGACATCATGCACTCAAAAGCTTTTAGTCCTCTTCCCCAACTGCCTTGCGGAAGTTCTTGCGATTCACTTTTCTCCCACTACTGAAAGTAGCACTACTACCTTTTCCATCTTCATTGTCGCCTTCGTCCATCCACTTTCTTTTCTTTTCCCCACCATCTAGTGAAAGATTGTGGTGAACAGAGGACATCTTTCCTCCTCCTTCTTCTTGTTGTTGTTCATCATCCAAGTGAACTAATCCGACTTCTTTTGCTCGGTCCACCTTGTGCAGATTCTGGCCTTCATCTTTGGAAGACTGACTGGGCTTGGTGAAGATAATCTTGTGCTCTGAGCTGCTGCTGTGGACCTGGTTGAAAGCTGGGCTAAAAGAACTTGCATCAGCTTCTTCGGATCTCCTACGTTTATGGAGGCTCTGTATGAACTCATGGGCCACTTGGCTGTTTTTGCGGTCACTTGTGTCAGGAACATCTTCCAGGTTATAGCGAGTCCATCGCTCAGGGTGAAGCAGGTAGTCTGGTACCGTCTTGGCTGATGAAGCTTTTTTGGTTCTCTGTGGTTCTCTACATCTCATAGGAGGCGATGGCGGAGCAGGACGAGCAAATGTACCATCGACAACGTTGTCTTCAGCCAGCTGACTCGAGGTAAGCTTCCCAACACTATCCAGCTGATCAAAAATGCTTCTGCTGCGGTATGAGAACCCAAAACTCCCACCCATCAACTTGAACGAGGAAGTTTCTTCAGAGACTTTGCTGGTATGCTGAACATTTTCTTCATCAGAGGAAGAAGACAATTCCTCAACTTTTCTGCTGAGGAGCTGTGAGGACTCATCAGGATCAGAGTCACTCAAAGAGTCATCATCAGGAAGATCAATCGTGTCTCGATTGGAGAGACTGTTGGGAGTGTCATCTCTGCCTTTCGGGTCGCTCATAGTGCAGATAAATATACACAGGTCAAGAGGCAGTGTAAAAAGCTGGAACTCTCAGAACTGACAAATGAAGCTCCTGTAAAAAAAAAAAAAGATAAAAGATAGTAGATGAAATCAGTTACTGGGACATGCAAAAACACATGTTCACATGTCATGACAGTTTTGTGCATGCCATACCTGTTTGGAAAGTCATGATCATAGATGTCATTTAACAAGAAACATACAGAGTGACCCCAAGGTCTGGATCTATTGGCATTTTCCCTCACATTATGAAGGGGAACAAGTTATTATTTTATTATATTGCTCTAATTGGCCTATATAAGTTTATTTTATATAACCTTTTTATGTAATGTATGAGTTTTAACATGTCAGTTTTGTTTTTCTTAAACTGTATGTGCTGCTGCCTTGACCACGACTCCCTGGAAAAAAAAAAAATAAACATTTTGTGTCTCAGTGGGCCATTCATTGAAATTCAGGGAATCTTCATATAGAAAAGTTTAGGGCTGTATAAATTGAATTGAAATAATAATAATAATAATAATAATAATAAATAAAATCACACTGAAATTATTTTGACACATATAGTAATACATTGTAATATATGATGTGTCAAAAAAAAATTATTGCAATGTGTTTTTATTTTTATTAATAACTGGTTGATGAATCTCTCTTTTATTTCATTAAGAGGATGTTTGCTGATATTAATTTAAATACCTAAAAAATAAAAAAAATTAACTTAAATTATTGATAAACTCTAATTTTGCATCATTTTGCAGTTAACTCTTTTTGGAGTTGCTCTGACCCAATCATCTAGCTGTCACAATGTGGCCCTTCTCGGAGTAGCTACAGATACAAGATCTTGTGCCAATGGCACCTGGAAGTGAATGCAGCAAGTAAATGTGGGTGCAGCAAGTCAGACAGCAAGTGAATGTTTTATCCCTGAAGTTGATGTGTTGGAAACAGAAGGAATGAGCAGAATGGGTAAGTATTTGAGTGACTTTGACAAGAGCCAAATTGTGATGGCTAGACGACTGGGTCAGCTCCAGAACTGCAGCTCTTGTGGAATGTTGCTGGTCTGCAGTGGTGAGAACTGACCAAAAGTGCTCCAAGGAATGAGAACCTGTGGAAGGATGGTTCATGAAGACTGATACAATATAAGAGTTACTGTAGCTCTAACTGAGGAAAAGGTTAATGCTGGTTGTGACAGAAATGTGTCAGAACACACAGAGCATCGCTGTGTTGGTGGCACCCATAATTAATATTAGGCAGGTGATCATATTATTATGGCTGATCACATTTTAATGCTCTTCCCTCCAACACACCCACTTTAACTCAGGAAGGCCTGGTATTTAGCTGTGTCACTGGTGCGCCTTACTGGGATTGAAGACTCACAGGATCTGCGAGAATCCCATTACAGCAGCACAGATGATAAACGTCTGATCAATCACACGGATCATCGCGTTAAACTGCACGTCACTTCTGTGAAAAACAAAATAGGAGAATAATTTACGTCCACACTGTTATTTATTTACACATATTCTGTACAAGCAACAAATGTGTTAGCTAATAGCCTAAGGCTAAGTGCCCGTTAACAACGTACTCTAAAAACACAAGATAAAATAGACACTCTGTTTAATAATAAAGATATTTACTTATTTTACCGGAATTAATATACAAAACAAACTGTTTAGCATAACAAACCAATGAAATACGCATAAAAGTCATACCTTTAGCGTTCCTCTTCTTCGTGCTGCTCTTGTAATAAAGACAAGAAGGTGTATATCGCCCCCTAGTGTACAGGGCAGTGATAAAGCTGATCTTGTGTGTGATTTTCAGTTCGTCCAGCAGAGGGAGACACATCAGCACTCACATTATTGACTATCAATTGCTAACCATTGGGCATGGAAATCTGGGTCTGGCCGCTTAAAACTTGTGGTGGGGGAGTTTATTTAAATACATGTATAAATCACAGATACTCACACACACTTCCTTATTATCTATACTGCTTTTATCCTGTATTCATGGTCACGTGGGACCTGGAGCACGCACACACACACACACACACACACACAAACGCTCATTCACACACTACAGACGGGAACGCTAGTTAGCCTAATTTGCGAGTCTTTGCACTGTGGGAAGTAATCCACCTACAGTAGGACGGGGAGAACATGCAAACTCCATGCACACAGACCACGAGGCGAGAATCGAACCCAGACCCTGGAGGTACAAGGCACGCACTCACGTGCACATAGTGTAATGTGAATGAAAATTCTAAACATCCATAGATACATATACAGATAGAGGGATCTTTAGGAGTATTTTCTTGACGATCCCATATAGTAGCCTAATGAGTGAACGAAAATGAATATAATTTACTTAATCTTGAGAGCATTAAGGAAATATTTCCAATATGTTAGTTTATGGTTACAAAAAAGGACCTTACTTTCACAAACTGTTTGTGGGCGGATTTCAAGTAACCATAAGAGTACCCACAAGGTATAAACCCAAGGAAAATCATATGTTTATGTTAGGGAAACAATTTGATTGCTGGCTTGCTACTTTTTTTCTATTTATTTATAAAGCAAAATTTGTGTTTTAAGCACCAAATTTTTTTTGTAGTATATATTTTGCATTCTAGGATTTAAAGCACGTGCAATTTAACGGCGGTTATAATTTAAATGTCATGGCCTTTCTTTGAAACATTGTTGTAATGACCAGATGATGCGCCTTTGTCCTCAGATTTGGTCTCAGGCCTGTCTTTAGTCACCAGCCTTCTCTAATCTGCCACCAGCATTGTATAAATTGATTGCTATGTTGACCTTACAGTAGCCCTAAGTGTGGATGATCACATTGTATCTGTGGGTAATTTTGGTGTAGTTAGATGGGGAAAATAGAAATGTATAAAACAGGTCATATACATGCATTCCGATGCATGACCTAGTTTAAATATTCAATCGGGCAGTTCATGTAAATTTGTAAAACAAGGGAGAACCAGTTGCCATTTGTAAAAGGATGTCTTGGTAAAACTTCTAAGTGCATATTTAATCTTCTCCAGCATA
This sequence comes from Clarias laeviceps, assembly GCA_030014305.1. Lineage (NCBI taxonomy): Eukaryota > Metazoa > Chordata > Actinopteri > Siluriformes > Clariidae > Clarias > Clarias laeviceps. The sequence continues at coordinate 7,408,971 of JAQMYJ010000023.1, read as the reverse complement.
AGAAAAAGTAATAAATATTTACTCCAATATTTAATGAAAGATGGAGGGACACTTAATGGACATTTCCAATCTAAAAGTATGAAATATCTGGATTAAATAACTTCAATTAATTTTTATTTTCTTAAACAATTATTATTATTATTATTATTATTATTATTATATAATTTTTTAAATGTTAAATATAACACTGTAACTCTTGTTCTTGACAACTGTTTAGGTCCAAAAGCTTTTCAGAGGATTTAAAAGAGTTGGGAGACAAGCATGCAAGTTATTAGGAAGCATTTATATCACCTTCAGAAAAGGAATTGCTAAGTTTCATAATATTATTTTGGGCTTACCATAGTTTTACTACTAATATTTTTGCTACACTATCTAATTTTTATCACTTGAGATATAGATTTAAGAAAAACATCCTCTACAAATTTAGAAGGTTATAAATATTTTATTATTATTATTATTATTATTGGTGGTAGTAGTAGTGTAGCAGTAGTAGTAGTAGTAATAATAATAATAATAATAACAAAAATAACCTGTTGAACTTTTAGAACGCGATTTTCAGTCTTACCAGGAGAGGGAGACAAACCGCAGAAAAAACTTTAATTCTTTTATATATATATATATTTTTTTATTTTTATTTAATTTTACTGGATATTTATTTTTTAATTGAATGTGGCATTTTGTGACCCAAGTAACTAATTTAAAATTTTTCTATATAAATAACCTCAATTAGCAACCAGAAACACAGGGCTATCTCTAGACAATGAAATTTTGAATGTTGACAAATATTTTAAAACATTTGGAAGTCCTACACTAGCTTTGTTTTGTGACTAGCTGACTGAGGTCTTTGCAAATCTGAATCATTTTATATGTACAGTATACACTAGCTTGTATATATTCTCTCTGTGGTTACTGTTAGAGTTGCAGTGGACTTAAACTTGCATTTTTACCAGCATCAGCAGATTTCAGGATCTGTTATGACACCCCGTGTTATGACATTTCACCTAAAAAGTTGTGCAATAAACCAAAATCTTTGAGATTATTTCTTTGGCATCAACCACAGTAACTTTATCAAAGTCATAATAACATTTTGCAGCTGAAACAAGTGCAAATTGTATATTATTTTAATTTAATGTAGGCTATCAGTTGGAACAAACAATTAGCTAGAATTAATGAGTCACTACTTGTCAGAACATGTAGTGTAGCTTGTTGAAAAACTATTTAAGTCTGATTTGATGATTGTACACTGTAAGAGTACAAATATAAAGTGTGATTGGTTAAACAAATAAAAAAAAGATTAACTATGAGACTTTTTGATGTTTAGCTTAGAGGTTAGCATGGTGGCCTTGTACCTCCAGGTTCCGGGTTTGATTTCTGCCTCGGGTCTGTGTGCACGACGTTTGCATTTTCTTTGTGGGTTTCCTCTGAGTATTCCAGCTTCTTGCAGATTAGGCTAATTTCCATTCCCAAATTCCTCATAGTGTGTTAGTGAGAGTGTGTGTATAACATGTGTAAGTGCCCTGTGATGGATTGGCAGCCTGTCCAGGGTGTACCCTGCCTTGTGCCCTAGGTCTCCTGGAATAGGCTCCAGGCCCTCGCGACCCTGTATACAGGATAAAGCAGTATTGACACTTCATGAATAAGTGATATAGATGGACTATTAGCTCCATCATAAACAAAATAAACAATCAGTATATATAATTAAAAGGGAAAGAGATAATTCAGAAAAAGAAAAAGGTCCATCAAACATATTTTATTTGACTGTAACTCTTTTACCCCTTTAAGGAACGTTCTTAGGATTTTTTTTTTTTAAACATCTTATCTAGTTTTAATATTGAATAACAAAAATGACTCTCGCCATGAATATAGCCATATAAGCTGGCATGGCGTTAAAAAAGAAAGGAAAAGAAAATAGGACAATAATGCAGAAATATTTATTTTCCACAGTGTTTGCACAGGGGTCTCAGTTACATAATGCAACACAGGAAAGTGTTTTCAGGAACTATAGCTACGTATACAACTATAACCCATTTTACCATTAACCAGTTAAGCTATGTAATCTATGTTGAGAATGTGATTCCAGGTGTTTTTCAGTATTCCCATGATAGGGGTCGAATCTACCAAAACAATAACCAGTATATAATGGTTATTGAGGAAGACCTTGTGGCTTTAATGTATGTTTACTGTTTACTTAAAAACATGACAGCTCTGAGCTCAGTATCTTTACTGTATGGTGTAGAAACAACATAAAATGACTCATGAATCTCTCACTGTCCCTTATAGCAAACACTGTCTCTTTATATGTTAGAACAACACATAAACATATTTCGTAGATGTTTAATAAATCTAATTTATATAATAATTTCTTGTAGGGGCACCAAAATCTGACATACAGAATTATTTTTTACACGGGATTTTTATTTCTTTACACATTTTTTTATTTTATTTTAAGTTAGAGTAGGTTCTCACATCAGGTGAGACACATCATTACTAAACATTTTAAGGAAGTGATGAGGGGAAAAAATGAAACACACAAAAAAAATTCCAAACATTTTTTTCCCAGAAACAAATTAACGTTTTTTTTTTTAAAGCCACTCCCATTTCATTGCTCTCTATCCCAATCTCAATGCTCCTAACATCAAGGGCACTAGGTGGTGTTTTCAGTCGTACAGCGTATAGGTAGGATGTAGTGCGCTTGTGAAAAGAGTATGGAGTGATTTAGAACCAAACCCTCGTCTCTGCGTCTGATTTAGGAATTGGATGTATGGTTGAACCGGTGTAGCTGTACGGAAAGTGGCCCGTCTGGCAGGCGTAAAATGGACTTGTCGGACTTTTAACAACAGGATTTATCCGAGTAAAAAAAGCGACTCTCAAAGCCAGGAAAGTGTTTTTCTTTTGGTGAAGATGAAAAGGATAACGGGGAAGACGAAAGATGCTACTCTTTTGGAGATGACAAACAAAGCGGACGCTCATGTGGAAGGTAACAAAATAGCCAGTGAACGCGAAATAGAAACAAAGTATCAGTTAATAAACAAATAAATATCATTCTGATGTTAGTTCAAAGAAGGCGCGAGACAGGGTCTATTTTTTTGTACAAAGTGAGAGCAGCACTGCTCGTGTTTTTTTTATATATATATATATATATATAATCTAACTCTCTTTTCCGTATATACTCCAATATACTGTTCATTTATTATCTTTTCCCCCTAATAAAATCGCCTCCGTGGTCTGCTAGGCAAAACCAAAACCTCCCTGTGAAAGTTTTACACTTGGGAGAGGTTTCTCTCAGTCTGTTTTTATCCCAAACCCACTCCCTGTTGACACGTACTGTAGGGCACCAAGTGGGATGTGGAAGCAGTTGTTTCCTACACCATGTAGTGCTTCTATTTAGGGAGTTAGAAGTGATTTGTGATTCAGCCTTTAAAACCAGTGGATTACTGTTAAAGTTCAGGACAACGACTGAATCTTTGTAGCTCTACACATCACTAATTAGTCTTTACAACAGTCCAGAAGGAGGCAGTACTGTATATTTGTGGTATGTACTTCCTATGGAAGCCATGTTTTAAGGACGCATGGTGCACTACAAAGGGTGTGGGGGGCATTATTTATGCACCTTACGGGATATAATGTGTGTATGACCTTCCCTGGTTGTGTACAGTCAAATCTTAAAATCTCAGCTAGATAGAAATGTGATGTTTGTGGCATTACGTAGACACACACATAGCTCTTTTTACCCAATGTATAATTTGCAATAGGCGTCACAGTGGCGTAGTGGTTAGCACTGTGGCCTCACACCTTCAGAGTTCAGGGTTCAATTTTTGCTTCCGAGTCTGTGCTCGTGGAGTTTCTATGATTTCCCCGTGCTTAGTGCGTTTCCTCCGCTTTCCTCCCACAGTCAAAAAGGCAATAGGTTAATTGGCATTCCCAGATTGTCCGTTGTGTGCGTGTGTGAGTCCTGTGATGGATTGGCACCCTGTCCAGGGGGTACTCCCTGCCCTGTGCCATAAGTCTCCTCATAAGCTCCAGGCCCCCATGACCCCGTATACAGGATAAGCGGTATAGAAGTTGAATAAATGAGTAGTTTGCAATAAACCATATGTTTGTACCTAGCATACTGTAGGTTTTATAAATTTGAAATCAGGAAGAGGCTTTATTTTCACTTTGTAAACGGAAGTCGGAGTCATTTGGGTTGAGCTTAAATAACTAAATGACAGTGCTTTCTTTGAGTTTCTAAGAAAACTCACTTATGTCCGTTTCTAAATATCATCACTCATAACAAAGGATACAGGTAGCATAACACTACGTCCGTATATAATCCTTCAGACTCCGTGTGAAGCTGTATTGACCCACTACACTGTAGAGATGTAATTCAATTCATATTCCTTTATCGTATTTACTGTACTTGATTCTAACCCAGATGGGAACTGAGACTGAATCACCAGAGACTGAGAGGGCAGTGAGGTCATATTCCATTTTGAGCAATGTGACTGCACTGATGTTAACATCTGTAAAAATGTTCACTACCATGGGCATGTTCAACCCTAAAACATTTTTAGATTATTTTAAGCTGCAGTGAAGCTTTTTTTAAGGAAACTTTTATGTATTATTTTTTTAATGCAGTCTCCAGGGTCTAAATTTTTTATTTAATAACAATTATTACATTTTGCACCAAGGGAAGCATTCAGGGTAGAGAATGTTGATTTTCCAGTTTCTTTCCTGTTTTTTTTCTTTATTACTCAAAGATGACAAAAGAAGAAGTTACTAGAAGAAGAAGAACTGTTACTAGAGGCTATAATCTGAAAAAGTTATAACTGGAACTACATTGTGTCATTTTGAAATCATTTAAAAGTTTAATGTTTTGTTTATTAATAAACTAAAAATTCAAACTGATTGCAAATTGCTGAGGTAAGCAAAGAGTACAAAAGCTGTCATATTAAAATAATCCACTTTTGGTAACCCTGCCTTGCATTCCATTTTATGCTACAGTATTTCTGTAAGCCTAACGAGAACAGGCTTCATTAGTTTGATGATGACACTATCAGGTATCAACTCATCTTCTGATTATCATCTTTAAGTATTTTTTAGAATTCAGTCCACAGTTTCATGGACATGGAAGTACAACATCTCTCTTATCAGATTTTTAAGTGCAAGACATGAGCAGTACCTTTTACGCTGTATGCAGTGAGTGATCTTCATATCCTTCAACATAATCAAATAAAATCTGGCAAAGGCAGAGTATAAGCCTTAGATTTCAAACGCAATACGAATGGTGACATAAAGTCAGTAATTTCAGTGATTGTTGTCTACTCTAAAGGTAGATATTTTACTTTACTTCTTCTGATAATAAAATGCTGTGGTTATCCCGGTAGTCATTACATTTAATGTAATATTTTAAGTGTCTAAACCCAGTAGTGAACTCATTAGAGCTAAGATGAGTCAGCAGCAGGTCTTTGTGGCAGGTTGATTAGTGTGTGTTTAAAAAAAAAGCTGCATTTGGAAGAACTGCAAGATCTCTGGCAAATCCCAATCATTATTGCCCTATTCAGCACTGGTACAGTGATTTGATTTGGAATATTAAAGATAAAGATGAGTAACAAAATGCAAATAGGGACGAAAAGCTTATTAAAATCTTTTCATTAAATGAATCACCTCAATTCTTAGCTTAAGATACTGTTTATGCAAGTTTCTATGCATTTCCTGCTTCTCGGGTTCCCTCCCACCTCCCTAAAGCTTGCCGTATATTTATCTGATGCTCAATTTAACATCAGAAAATTCATCTTCAGAAGAGTTAATAAAGACCACTATGTTTTCCACATTAAAAAAAATATAGTAATGGTGAATGTTTTGGAGCCCATGTGACCACTGCCTTGTAGAAAAGGTGCAGGAGACTCTACAGAGCATAACATGCACTTATTTTAGCAACAAATACATAGCACGAAAGTGGAAGCAAGGGTATTTTTTAAACAGTATAATAGTAAAGACTGATTCAACTTGTCAGCCCAGGTTTATGAGAAATCCCGTGCAGTTGAAGCCAAGCAAGATAAGCCAGACAAACATAACAAGTCTAGGCTGGTTTAAACCGAGTTCAGGCAGTGAATGCAATGCGCTCTTAAGTAATGATCGTTTTGAAGTGTATGTTTTTAATGTTTTTAACAGACTGTGGTGATGAATTATTCACTTTGATGAACCTCTTCTAATGTGTGACAGTGCGCGGTTGTGTGAAGTCTAGTTGTTTGAGAAGCAGAAGACTTCTCAAGGGCAAATTAATTATGATTCATCATTAGTAATTAAAGCAGCATGAAATGCATTATTGTGATCTAATCATAATTCTCTAGTAGAATGAATTAGTGCTAATACTACTATCAGGCTTTCTTTTATGATGATGTAATAGGTGATGTCTCGCAGGTCCTAGTAAAGAAGTGCATGAGATATTCTACAACTCCAATTCCAAAAATCTTAGGACAGTATGGAAATTGCCAATTTAGAAAAAAAGAGTCATCCGTAACGTCTCTTCACCTTGTCCTATATTTTTAACACAACAACACATTATTTGATAGTTTACCATGTTAATTTCATTGTTTGCTGAAAACTTGCGCTCATTTCAAATCCGGTGTCTGCAACATTTTCCAAAAAGGTTGGGACAGGCCCAATTTAGGACTAAAAGTTAGGACTAAATTACAATGTGATGAGAAACAAGTGCTGTTAAACAGGTAAACATATTATTTTATATAATGAGTTTCCAAGAAAGGCATAGTCCTGCCTAGAGCAAGGATGGGGCAATGATCGCAGATTTGCCTGCAGATGTGCCGATAAATTATTCAGTACTATCAGCATATCCTTATCCAACATTAACACACATCATCATCAAGAAATTCATCAAAACCTATCAAACCTCTATGCATAAAGGGCAGGCCTTAAAACCACTTCTGAATGTGTGTGATCACAGATCTCTCAGACACCACTGTCTTTGGTAAACCTTTCTCCATTAACACCATTTGTCGTAGTATGTACAGATGCAACTTAAGGCCTTGTTTTGGATAAACGAACACGCTCTGAACGTCCTAGACGTTTATGTTGCGTTTTTGTAGTGGCGCTCGATTGACTTCTACACTGGCGTTCGTTTGGCTCTGTCTAACGCCAGCCTGCAGCCCAAATTG
>JAQMYJ010000023.1:7349104-7394946 GCA_030014305.1 Clarias laeviceps | reverse complement strand
AGTCCCTGGTGGTGCAGTGTGTTACTGATGGTAGCCTTTGTTACTTTGGTCCCAGCTCTCTGCAGGTCATTCACTAGGTCCCTCCGTGTGGTTCTGGGATTTTTGCTCACAGTTCTGATCTTTTTGACCCCACGGGGTGAGATCTTGCGTGAAGCCCCAGATCGAGGGAGATTATCATGTCTTCCATTTTCTAATAATTGCTCCCACAGTTGATTTCTTCACACCAAGCTGCTTACCTACTGCAGATTCAGTTTTCCCAGCCTGGTGCAGGTCTACAATTTTTGTTTCTGGTGTCATTTGACAGCTCTTTGGTCTTGGCCAACAAGTGGAGTTTGGAGTGTGACTGTTTGAGGTTGTGGACAGGTGTCTTTTATACTGATAACAGATGCCATTAACGAGTGGAGGACAGAGGAGCCTCTTAAAGAAGTTGTTACATGTCTGTGAGAGCCAGAAATCTTGCTTGTTTGTAGGTGACCAAATACTTTTTTTGATTTTTTTTTTTACATAAATTTACCATAATTTGCAAATAAATTCTTTAAAAATCCTTTAAAAAATTTTTCTTTTATTTTGTGTCTCATAGTTGAGGTATACCTATGATGAAAATTACAGGCCTCTCTAATCTTTTTAACTGGGAGAACTTGCACAATTGGTGGTTGACTAAATACTTTTTTGCCCCACTGTATATTTGGTTATGAGTCACGCAAAATGGATACAAATCTTCACTCCAATAATTGATAGGTCTATGCTGTATTGATCATCATCTTAATGTATTCAAAATGTCACAGTTGTGCAATACAGTTGGACCCCTCCCCTGCATATGATTGCTGTGCTGCATTTGTGTGAAGTGGGACTTTGCTCATCTAGGTTTGTGGAGCTTGTATTGTGCAACCGTGTGTATGTGGTGTTCTGCACAACCCACAGGAAGTCCTGTCATTCCTTCTGCGCGCTCTCGAATCTGTACTGTCAGCATTGATGATACAGAGTGCTACAAAAACAAAAGAGAAATTATTTTTTCTGCTTCTTTGGTACAATTTTTTGAAATGACAGGTCTGAGGATCAATGCTGTTAAACAATATTCTAATTAATGTTTCTCTGGCAAATCATGCCTGATGTATTATAAACTTATTCAAACTGTGCTAAATGTTCAGCAGACGCCAAAGCTTCAAACATGTTACAGCTTTAGCCTGTAACCTTTTCCACTCTCGTTGGAGAATGTGTATTCCTGGGACTCCAAATTTGACTTTTGACCTCTAAATCAGACACAGGATATCCGTATGCTCTTTCTCCCTGTTTTCACATTAGGATAGATCAACATGACTCACTACTGCATGATCATTTGTACTTTTTTTTTTTTTTCTGCTTCCATTTCAGTGCTGGGTCATACTGTATATGTGGATATATGTTCCAGATGCTTAGTGTACTTGTACTTTGATTGATTGCCTTTAGAGATTTAGGCCTGTTTGAATGGTGGCTTGGAGATCAAAAGAGATCAGCTTACCACAACACACAATAAAAAACAAACTTAACCAAACAACGAGCAACAGAACTGTAGTTTTTCTGTAGAGAACCTATTGTCAAACTGGTAGAGCTTGTTTAATGAGGTAAAGCTTGTTTTATTTAGTATTAGAGGTATTTAGAGTACATCCACCTAATGATGATCTGGTAATCAAATAAAGATTTATTATTACCTCACAGTATGACATAAAAGGTGATGATGACGCTGCCTACTGTTACATTCGTTGAGGAATGCCTGTGACATGCCAATGATGCAACCCTATGACGGTACTACCTGTGCAAACATCAGCCAAATAGAATTTTTTTTTTTTTTTAATAGTTTTTTTTGAATATATATTTTTATATACTGTATATATAAAAATAAATATGCATGGAACTCAGCGAGAAGCACAGAGCCTTTATGCCCTTAAAATACCAAATGTTCCCATAAATGTCTATATTGGATGGTTAGGATATGTATAATTACCATTGTATTAGATCATATAAGATTTGTTAAAGCTTTGTGTCTTTAATCACTTTACATGCAGTTAAGTTAAAAGGCCTGTTTATTGTACATTTATGCATTTCTCAGCCACTGTAGTCAGCTATTGCGTCTACGCAAGGGGCAATATACTGTAGACAGTTTCAAGCAAAGTAGTAGATCATCATGTGTCTTTTATTTATCTCATGATCTTTATGCGCTAATGTTTTGCCTAATTGGAGTCTGACTGCTTGTGTATTCTCAGACAATAATGGAAGTCTCCTCTCCGCCTCAGATAAAGGGACACAACTGCCGGGCAATCGGGAGGTAGGTCTTATAATTAAACCTTTTTTCTTTTTATTAATTAAAAAGAATTATTATGATGATGTTTTGTACATAAACTGTTGAATTTCTGACTTCAGTAACGTAACTTCATGTAGTCTATCTATCTGTCTGTCTGTCAGTTGAACAATCAAAAACTGACATGTTTGTAAAGGTAATTTCTAAACCATATATCGTTCCCATATAAAGTGAACTACGTACACTTGCGTATATACATTGAGCTGTGCATTCGATTAGTCTCAGGTGTATATCTAGGTGTACAATCACTGACTGTAGCCCATATGTTGCTAGTAGTATTGTCTGTATGTTTAACATTGGATTAGTTTGGTTTTGCATAAATTTGTAGTGTGGTTGGATAAGGTTCCCTTTTCAAGCTTCCCTTTGCATGAACACACAGACATGCTAAATGCTAAATGTTAAATACATCTGGGCTTCGCATACTGTTCTTATTGATGATCTATTCATTTCGCTTCTGTACGGATTCATTTATTTATGAGATTAATAACCTTTTTAGTGCAAATCAGAACATTTTCTTCACCTTTCATAATTGCTTCATGAGCATTATGAATCATTTAAATTGACCTGCAAAGTGTCTCAGTGCCTGCACAAGCTTGGCAGTTTGCACACCTGGTCATGTGACCTAAGAAAGAATACAAAGAAAGCTCTGTAGAAAATTTTTAATATTTATATACTATGCACGGTGTATTATTGTTATTGCTGTGGCAGTGCTTTTGAAGGATTAGGCATTTTATCAAATTCCAACAATATAGATATGAGCCTATTGAAACAGACCACTAAAGTATAGTTTTAAAAATACTTGGTGTTTTATGTATTTTATATGTATATTACTGTCAGTTTTAAGTTATACAAGTGAAATGGGTATGACTTTTTTGCATTATGGATCTGATGTGTCAGAAATAACAAAATCACACTTAACATTAAAGGAATTAACATTAACCTGACACTTTTAACATGTAGACTATGTTCTGTATTTTTTTCAAATTCAAATGCTGATTGAAAAATTCTGTTTGAAATTGCATTTCCTTAATGAGTGTTCAGAATTTGAGACATAATTTAAGATCAGAACGAAGAATGTATTTGCATTTCTCTGCATTGGCAAAATGAAAATGGAAATGCAATGTTCTTGCGCCATTTTATTTACAGTGTCTGGCGATGTCAGCTGGTAGGAAGAAATTAATAGCAGTCCTTCCATTTGCAATTGGACTTTCTCTTCCTCATTCTATACAGACAAAAAGGAAATGCCCTTACAGTTCCATTTGCTTTTTTGCAACATCATATTCTGTTCTATTATTATATTATACTATTATAGACTATTAGACTATTATAGTTTAGTCAGTGTGCATACTGTAAGTAGTGAAAAGGAAGTCATTGTCTGTCTATTGGCCGGGCATCAGGGTGCGCTGATGGGTGATGATTGCTTAGTGCATTGTTGCAGTCCTTGGGAACCTACCTGAATCCAAAAGGATTAATCTACTTGCTACTATAAATTAAAACAAAAAATTACAAAACAAAAAAATATATATTTTAATATTTAAAGTATAGTTAGTGCATTAAGATATCAACTTGGATATTTAATGCCCGTATTGCTGGCATGTAACAGAATATATTTGAGTCTGCGCGAAAATGCAACCTGAAAGCAAACACCTGATCCCACAACACAAGAAAAAAGAATATGTAATTTGCTTCACTATAAATTAAACTACACTGTTAAAATGTGTTATTTAAAAATGCAAGAATTCTGTTGGATTTTTACAGTACATCACTTTAATTGGTCCTTAATCATAAAAGTTAAGTCAAATCTTGTGGTAAAAGTGGTGGACTTAGTTTGCATGAACTGCTTCCTTGTTATCAATTTCATCTGTCTGATTCTGCTCACGTTTACACATTTTTCTACAAATTGTACTGCACAATTTAAAAAAATTAAATAATAATAATAAAAAGGATAATCAAAATTGCACTATGGATCTGTACAGTTATATAATCACAAAAGGCCACAATTTATTCCAGGTAATATACACAGAGTCAGGAATTAATATAGAGTTTGCTTTTTTTTTAATGATAAATATTGGCAAACATCTTCTCAATGAGATAATTTGTCATTATTTATTGTTAGCAGAGATAAATACGCTTAAAAACAAAATGATTATATAGTCAAAAAAAATTTTTTAAGTTTAATCGCAATGTGTCAAAACAATTTTTTTTTTTTTTTTTAATCGCGCAGAACTACATAACAACCATGAAAAATGTGTCTTTAAACAGTTATGTTATAGTACATGAACATGTGACAGCTAAATATTCAAAATTAGTTTAATCAGTGTTTATAGCAGGCATATTGCATAATAACTGATAAATAATAAAAATAGTATTCATTACTAGTTCACTCATTAGTACATAATTACTGTAGGCACATTTATGCACAAGAGACATTACAGTTCATTATCTGGAGGCAGATCCGAGTTTTGGGCAGATGTTTCTATACACAGAAGCTCATCATTATTCAGTGTTTTTCTGATGTTATAACATGACTCTATTTAAAAACAGGAGATGTAATCTTCGTGGTGTTTTTTAAGCTTTTAATTATCCTGCTAGCTGTATTGGAGGCAGTAAAGTTGCTATGCTCTCCCTGTGTTCAAACTAGAAAGCAACGAACTGACAGTGGCAAGAGATACAGGGACGCGATGACCAAATACATTTGCACTGACCGGATTGGTTCCTGCCGGCATTTAGCCTTCTTTTGGCATCTGAAAAGGAAACGATAAAGAATGGTATCATATGATTCTAGGTTTAACTACTGTATTATGAATACATTTTATACATTTTAATCAATAGAAGGATTTTTATAAAAGCTGGATGGTACATGCAAGCTTAACTTTTGTTGTTAGTGTAAAGAGGCATATCTAGCATTAGTTACTTTTATACAAAAACTACGACATATGGCAAGGTCATTTTTTATGTATTTGATATGTATTACAAATAAGAGCTGCCACGATATTTATTAATGTTGAACCATTTAATGTAAAGTGTTATATCACCATATATTTTGTGTTTTAAACTTGTGTGATATTCATCATGTTTTAGATCTTCAAATCTAAATATGTTTCTCTATATATTTGAGCTTTTAAAAAAATATTTTTTACCACACCTACCTTTTGTCCTTGTTGTGATCAGATATGTGAAACATGCCAATTATCCTTGTGCGACAGTTGTTCTCATGCCAACTGTTGCTAAAAACACCCTACATCCTACACATTTGATTAAAAAAATGTGACTTGGTGTTGCTGTGTGTGCGTTTGGCTGAAATACGAGCGCCATAAGCTAGCTAAAAATATCCAGTCATGTTGGAAGATGCAGCTGTCTCTCTTGTACTTCTAAATTGTAGAGTGCAGAAGCTAAATGGTGGGATTTTTTTTTGCTCACATAAATTTTGGTGTATGAAGCATTTACGTAAACGTGTTCAGTTTTCAAAGAAATACATTCTCCCAGGTGAGTCACTATGCCTCAGGCTGAAGTGTTTAAAACCGGGAATATGAAAGTGCTTTGCCACTTTCACTTTAACGCAGGATATGGGGGAGTACACTAGCTGAACTGTTATCTACAGAGTACGAGTGAGGCCAGCTGGCAGTGTGAGTCATGAAAACACAGCATGCAGCATAAATTCCCGGGATCTGCTCTATTCACCGTATATATTCATCAGGACTCCTAGGATTTATTTTTTTGATATGCAGACTCATATTGAGGTATGTTCAGGGCGACTACATTTACAATAGAAAAAGGTTTCAGGAAATTTATTTATTTATTTATTTATTTATTAAATAAAGTAAAGTTCAAGATTTGTTTCCTAATGGTCTATTGTGTACAGCGTCATTTACTAGCCTAAAAATACTAGCCTATATTTTTAATAAACACTTTCATCCACATTGTATGGGTGTGGTTTTTTTTTTGTGTGGATGAAGAATGGCTCGTACTTCAAACACAAGTATATTAACCTGACTCCACAGTGAAGTTATGCCTATGTGTTAGCCAGGATATTTGGACCTGTAGCTAAAGTGAATCTTGTTAAATAGGTGTGTTTATTTGCAGTTGAATGATTCATGGGAGATGCATATTTTTAGCTACTTCTCTGGTAGTATCAGATACCTTCTACAGTATATTTCTGAGTAACCGTTGCTGTTGTTACCCTGGAGCATTGCTGTGGTCAGGTGTAATCAATAACACACAATAACTCATACTGATTTTTTTTTTTTCTCTCCGAGTACTTGAGTGCCAATGGGAGCTGAGCTCCTTTTCACTAATAGGCCCAAGATACAGAGTCTCTCTGAAATAACTTATATGGATTAGCTTCCTCCTATTTAATTAGCTGTCGGACTAAAGCTTTTACAGTGATGAAGCCATAGAGGCTTTTAGCGTTTGGATAGTGCTTTCTGAATTATTATATTACTTTTCATTAATTACTTTATTACTCAAAATTTATAAACCTCCTTGTTGCCTGTAGTTACTTTTGAAATCTGGTCCAGAATAAAGACATTGTTTAATGAATGAAATGTTAAAAACAACAATAATAATAAAAACAAATAATAACACTTACCGTAGTAAAACTATAATAACAATAACGGCACTGAGAACAACAGTGAGGTCTTGCAGCTCCATGTTTGAGGTATATTCCTGCGCTCAGCGTTGTCTCTTGGCTGGGTTTCTATGCACATTCTCCCCGTATCCGCATGGGTTTCCTCTGTGTTTTCCGGTTTCTTCCCACCTTACAAAAATATGGCAAAATTTGGATTGACTAAAATAAATTTAACGAGTGAATGAGTGTGTCTAAATCCTGGATCAGACAACAATCCAGGGTTTATATCCACCTCATGTCTGTTTTTCTATCATAAAATTTATTCCTCTGCAACCTTGAACAGGATAAATAAGCCATCACAGTTATTACACCATCGCCACTAGCAACTACAGCAGCCAGTAAGATAACGATAACAAATAATCATAACACTGATAACAACAACCCCCCCCCTTCATTTCCTCCCTAATGCAGTCATATTGGGCACTCCCATATCAAGCGAAAGCTGCCAGCATGTGAGACCAGGCTGTCGCGTGCTTCCTCTGAGGCACATGATGCCAGTTAACCGCATCTTTTTGAACTGGTGCTCACGCACGGTTAGGTGGTGGTCTTCGCCTATATGAGCTCACAGATGCCTACGACTGACTGGCATCACTATAACTGTTGAGGACCAATATTACTTGCAATACTCAGAACAAAACAATCCGTTAAAACAAATGCTACAGCAGTACAGTTCTTCATTTAAAGAACATCAGTAACAACAAACCAGGTTGAACATATATGTTCCAATGAATTCTGTGTAATGTGTGACAGTTTGCATTTTATTTTAACATGTCTGGCTCCATTTGTTTGTCTTGTAAAAGCCAGGGAATTGTGTGGATGTTTATGAATGATCAGTCCTAACATTTGCATACTGTTTGCATGGAGTTTTGTAGTACTTTGTAAGCTGAATCATTTCTTACTATCTGTTTAACACATGACTTCTGGTGACAGAAAGGAGAGTGTAATATTAGGACTGAAGAGCTACTGTGTAATTCTCTGCTATGTTTAGCACATCTGATAAGAAAGCGCAAATCACTCGACACGGTTGCGTTTATGCAGGGTGGGTTTTGGACATTTGAATTCATTCAACCTTTTATAACTGTACCGTTTGTGAATGTCATTGACCTCTTGATCTTTCTCATTCTGAACCGAACCAACACTGTATAAAAACTTGTACAGAATTCCTAGGGATGAAAGAATAAATTCTTTGCTTAAGAATTATTATTCCTGTGCATGCATGTGTGAGTGTGTGGGTGTGTACAGTATGTTGCATGAATGTTGTTCAAAAAGGTAAAAGCCATTACTTTATCTTTTAGGCATTATTTTTATTACAAGACAGCTGCATAAATGATTTTCTACTTGATATCTACTTGAACAGATTTGCATTTCATATGCATAATTGTGCCAGTGATTAGTTTATGGTTGAGAAAAGCCTGTGTTGTGTTTTACCTTTCGAAGAGTATGTAAATTGCCTGTTTGTGTTCCTCTTTGACCCCTCTTTTTTTTCTCCTATCTGTTTTTTCATTGTAGATCGATAAGCTGCAGCAGAACAGTGACTCTGTGTATTTTAGAGATGGCAAACGACGCATCGATTTTGTCCTGTCCTACACCGACGACAAAGACGGCGACAAGAAAGCTGTATGTAAACTCTTCATCGGACAGATTTGCTGACACTTTGAGTAACAATTCTAATTAGTGTCAGTGTCAGCATATTTCACTTCAACAGACTTCACTGTTCCCAGTAGAGTTATCACTGATTCTAATTTGCTGCGTGTCCTTAACATATGATGGCGTCCGTATGGTGTGATGAAGATGGTTGAGAAACTGTTAGTAATCATCACATGATTAACAGTGTTGCAGGAGCGATTTCACAATTTGAAAAATGATCCAGGAAATGAGTATTTACAAAAGCCCCATGATCAGCCAGTTTCTATTACAGTCCTGTTCATGTTGCCTGTGTTTATTACATTTTAGACTATGTTACATTACAAGACACATTGTTCAATTCAGATTTTTTTTGGGGTCAAAGTGGATTTTCATCTCGTGACGATTCACGTTCATAATTACAAGTGACCTTTATGTGACTCAAATATGGACATCTGTCCTCTGAAATGGCACATATTTGTTTATGGTCACGTTTTGTCATTTCCTTTGAAGTTACCATAAATATCACAGCATAATAATTAATGGTAACTTCTTGCCTACTAGTGAATTTTATTAAATCGTGAGATGGTGACTGTCAATATGTATTCTTAGTGGAAACAGGAATATAGAATATATTGAAAAAGGGCAGCTAAACTGCAGTTGCTTTGACCATTCTTTTCACACACAGGCTTGTTTAAAATAATACAAAACCTTACCTGTATGTCCATTTATCTTCAGTAAGTGCTTTATCCTGCTTGTCATGAAACAGGTGTTATCCTGGGAACCATACTGTAAGTGAAAGATGGGAACTTGACCAGGATGAAATAGCACTTTATAACAGGATGCTATGTATAATCCCATGCTTATTCACAACTGCAAACATGTTCGTGTAGCCAAGATCCTTGGAGCTGTGAGACCAGCAGTGCTACCTTTTGCACCACTGTGTTTACACATTACATTCTTAATAATACATACTTTACTTTTTCCTTTTTTTAAGGAGAGGAGAAGAGAGTTTGAAGCCAACCTCGAGAAGGCAGGTCTGGAGCTGGAAACTGAGGATAAATCGGTGAGTTGCTGAACCAAATTGCACAGATACCACCTAGAGGTCAAGCAGTGAACAGTCAGGAAAGGGAAATTTATTATTTATTAATTTTTTTATCAATGGATTTCTGAAGGAGTCGGATGACCATAAAACATACTATCTGAAAATTCATGCACCATGGAAAGTCTTGGCCGCCTACGCATCGGTGCTGAAGATAAAGGTGCCGTTTAAGAAGACCGACATCCCGAAAGGACGGGAAATCTCACTGGCTTGGCTTACGCAGCCCATCCGCCTTCCCAAGAACATCATGAAGCCTGAGCCTGATTACTTCACTGCGCCCTTCAACGATAACGAAGTCGACTTCTTCCTGATTGAGGACAGGGCGACCTTCTTCCCACCCTCCACCCGCAACAGGATTGTACGTTTTAAAGGCTTAAATATACTTAAAGTTCTCCTCTTGGTAACAGTTTGTAATATTTTTACTCATTCTTTCAGGTCTATTATATTCTTACACGATGCCCATATTACAACAAGGACCGAGTAGATCGAGAAAAGACTGGAATTAAGAGACTCCTAAACAACGGCACCTACACATCTGCCTACCCACTCCATGATGTAATGCCAGCATTTCTTATTGGACTTATTAATAATTTCATTTGTTTTTACTGATTTGAACTCCTTTGTTTTTGTTTGCCATTTAGTGCCCCTATTGGAAGAGATCAAGTAATCCACAGTGTGAAAGTGAGAGATTTCAACTGTATAAGTACTGGGCTCGCTTTTTCTGCTTCTACAAAGAACAACCACTTAACCTCATCAGGTGGGATTTACTGTGATGGTGGAAGAAACAAATGCAGGGGGGAATATGGAAAATATACATATTGGGCCATAAGGGAAACAGACAGTATGCTTAATGAGAAAAAGATTAATGGAATGAAAAGCTTAAGTTAGAAAAAAAATTACAAACATTTATTTAAACAATTTCAAGTGTATTGGTCACAGACCACTGTATTCTCTTAAATGTTGCTCAGTTACTTACAGTACAGTACTATATATACAGTAGTACTTAAATTTCCAAATGCACTGACAAGGAAGAAAATGTTAACAACAGCACAGATTTTAAATCACCCAATAACCGATTTTATAACAAACTCCAAAAATCCAGCTCTCAAAATTTGTGCCAGGAATTATATGTAATGTAATAACTGCAGTGTGAGTGGGTGATACGTGATGTCTTAGGCCACCTCCTCTGTTGCGGGACAGGGTTGTTCCAGTCTGACTAAAGTGGCCTTTTTTTTTTTTTTTTTTTTTTTATACACCCCTTACATAGTGCCAAAGGACTATGTCAGAATGTACTTTGCTATGTTTTTTTTTTTTTTTTTTTTAATGCTATGCAGCATTTTACTCCACTAACTCATTAATCA
This sequence comes from Clarias laeviceps, assembly GCA_030014305.1. Classification (NCBI taxonomy): domain Eukaryota; kingdom Metazoa; phylum Chordata; class Actinopteri; order Siluriformes; family Clariidae; genus Clarias; species Clarias laeviceps. The sequence continues at coordinate 7,383,898 of JAQMYJ010000023.1, read as the reverse complement.
ATGTGCTCCATTTTCTCTGCTTCTATTCATATAAAAAAAAAAAACACACACACACACACTCGCAACTTTTTTTTTTGTTTAGTCTTCAAGTCAATTCCCAATGCACCAGTCTCTAGTGCAGAGCAGATTCTGACTCTGTCCTTGGTTTCCTCTTAATCAAGCATAGTCACAGAGGCATGTGTGAACAAATTTCAAGACTGATTGAAACTATTCCATGGCCCACCTCCTTATCACATGGTAATGATAAAGTTGTTTATTTTAGTCTCTAAGTATAGCAATATTCATAGTGTATTTGGGAGTCGAACATTACAGGGCTACTCCCCAATCACACTTAGCCAGTGACTGCAATACGAATTTGTACTACTTGGCAGGAGCGCAGTAGAAACCAGTAAGGAAATAGTATTGTCTCCCTTAATGTCTCCCTTAAAGTAAGGACGTAGTATTGTCTCCCTTAAGAGCTGCCACGCTTTTTTTTGGACAAAGAAAATGCGGTGAGGACAAGACACTGGAAGAACTTAACAAAGATGTAGTAAAGAGAGCATTGTCCAGTAGAAGACACCTCTTGGGGCTTCATGGACACACTACAAGCATTGTTGCTAAGTCAATGGCGTTCTCACAACAACCTCTTCAGATTTGTGCTATGACCATGGTAGGTCCACGCCACATCAAGTTCATATTTTGTTCTTTTGGTTCTTACCACCTTTTGGCGCACATGCATAATGTTATCAGCGCGTCCATGTCACGTTCACAGAATTTAGTATAAATGCTCGATCTACAGTAGTTCCTTATACCATCACTTCATGATATAAAGCACTGCACGTTCCACGGTATTTATAACAATCTGCCAAATGCAGTAACAACATAGTAAGCATGCGATGAGCACCTTTTAGGAGCGCGGTGTGATCTAATCGGACATGGTGAGCATGTGATCATGTGCGTGATCAAATTAGACGCATTGAGAACCTGACAGGGACATGGCTAGGAAGTATTTTCTTATTTTGACCCCGTTCCCATTATATTCTCCATATTATTAGTACGCAGTGGGATCATCATAGTCTTTGTCGTAGTGTGACTGGTCCTTAAACCAAAGCCAAGGATTTTCATTTATCAATGTTTGACTCAAGTGATTGATTTGCAATAAACATTGAGATAATAATTGGTTTCATTATATTGAGAAGACTGAATAAGGTACTACGAACATGAGCATTTCACTGTTTGTGATTTTGCCAATAGATTGATTACCTGCTTGCCAGAGGTATGTCATTACTTCTAGCCTGTCAGTTCAACTTGGCTTTAAATTAGCTAGAAATTAAAAGTAACATGCTTGGGTTGCAGCAAGACATGTATAATTCATCTCTAATAGCTTATGAAAACAAAACTGTGAAACATTGACATAAATAATGCAAATGAGAAATTAATCACAATGATGGCAAAGCTCAGTAATTAGCAGGATTTTAGCTTCCTAAGTTCATGAATTATTATAGAAATTAGATTTAGCTAGTTGATTACACACTATAAGCTTTCACAAACCCGGAGTTTAATCCAACTTAGGGTTAGGGTTTACTACTGCAATAAGAAGGTTAAAACCATGTGATTGAAAAATGCGTGAATCTTAGTTTAGATAAACTGGATGAGTCCTAATATTAATTCCTAGTTAGTCTGGTGTGTCAGCTCTGGTGCAGATCAAACATTGTGTGTTGTATATTAAAGTGCACTAAAAGTGAGGCTTCCTGTTTGCTTTCAACAGGAAATACTATGGTGAGAAGATTGGCATCTACTTTGCTTGGCTGGGCTTCTACACAGAGATGCTGTTTTTTGCTGCTGTGATGGGCGTCATCTGTTTTGTCTATGGTTTACTCAGCTATGATGATAACATTACAAGGTTTGGGTACTTTAAATACTGGAAAACAAAACAAACACCTGGATTCAGTTGCATTGATTAACATTTTGACCATTAATTATTAATAAACATAAATACACGATTTGTGTTTTGTCTATACATTTAAAACACAGATTGTAATTGATATCTGTTTGTGATTTAGATATTCGTGTTTTAGATAATTTTTTTTTAACCCCTTTATTATTTTTTTCAGTAAAGAGATCTGTGATCCCAATATTGGTGGAGTCATTGTCATGTGCCCTTTGTGTGATAAGAAGTGCACCTATTGGAAACTCAACTCGACTTGTCTGTCATCATGGGTAAAGTATTGTGCTGTCATTGTCATTGTCACTCAGTTATTGCACCTGTATTTGTAGGTGTCTCTAAATTACGATGTTGTTGATGTGTGGTTGGTTCTAAACACTAAATTAACCTTGAACTTGAAATGCGATTGTGCAATTGCGATAATATAGATTATATAGATCATAATATAGGTCATACTTGTTAAGAATAATGATTTTTTTTTTTAGCTGAATAAGCACTGCTGATTCAGACCAAGTATATCCAGCATAAGATGAGAATATTGTACTTAGAAATTTGCAAATAAATCTATATCAATCTCAATACTTTATATAAATATTTTGTCATAAGTACCACTCTCAAAAAATACAGCCCTGGAAATTGTCTTTGCTTGACTTTTGAGTAGTAAGTGGTTTGATTAAGGATTTATTTAATCCCACCACTTGTCTATGGAACTCCAAGTGTTCAAAATTAAATAAATAAATAGGACATGATGAAATAAATAACTCTATGAATAAATATGACACAGATATGTAATATGAGAATGATATTGTGAAATAATGGAACACATTTTGAAAAAAAGTTTATTATTGTGAAATATATTGCTCTCTGCTATATAAATTTACTTATTACTATGAAATAATATTTCATGGTCATTATTTTTCCCAATAACAGAGATTATTGCAGAGGCATTTTATTTAATTCCTGCTGTTTTTATTCCAAAATGTCATTTTTTCAAAGTCAGTCTTTATTTCAAAATCCCGTTTTTCCCGATGGCCTATTTATTTCATAATGCGACTTTTCAGCAGAATGACTTTGTCTGTCAATCAAGAGCAATAGGGCGGAGCCAGCTGTGTGATTGCTCCTTTATTCAGACGTAAGTATTAGCGCATGATGGTTATCCCGGACAGCACTAAAGTCCTGAGTGCTGCAGCGGGGATTTCAAGACGTGGACGACCCACATTTGAAGACAGTTCTTCCTCGATGTATTCCAAACAAACACGGTGCTGAATTGATCATAAACCTTCGACAATGCTGTCGTCGATGCTAACATCTTGAAGAGCAATTATCACCCCAAGCATTTCAGAAACATCATCTAAACGACTCAGAACAGTTTCTACTGGTAAATTATCCCTCTCTATCTGATCTGATAAAATGAGCAGAACTGACTGAACTGACACCAGTCCGCCATCTTCGTGACTTTTGACCTAGCACGTTGTTGCTAGCTGTAGCGGCGGTCCGCGGAGCAGGTTTCCATGGAAACTTATCGATGTTAAAGGATCAGCCAATAGGCGCGCAGGTCCAACCCACTGGCACCGATTGACAGAACGACTCATTTTGAAATAAATAGGCCATCGGGAAAAACAAATAAAATAATAATAAAATAAAATAAAAAAATAAAAGACTGACATTTTGGAATAAAAACAGCTGGAATTAAATAAAATGCCTCAGCAATAATCTCTGTTATTGGGAAAAATGAAGTATTATTTCATAATAATAAGTAAATTTATATAGCAGAATGCAATATATTTCACAATAATAAGCTTTTTTTTCAAAATGTGTTCCATTATTTCACTATCATTCTCATATTACATATCTGTGTCTTATTTATTCATAGAGTTGTCTGCTTGCAGTTTCAAGTCTTTCTTTCTTTTTTTTCTTTAGCAATCCCATCTTTTTGACAATGAAGGAACTGTGTTTTTTGCCATCTTCATGGGAATTTGGGGTGAGTTTGTCCTCACTACATTGAAACACTGCCACCTAGAGGTAGAAAATATTAGAAAAAACTAACTGAAAATACCAGCCTAGTCTCTCATGGGATAGAAATAAATAAATGGGTTGGATGAAGCAGAGCCAATTCGATAACTATTTATCTGATTAATCTGTCAGCTTGGGGCAGCCAACTAGATTTCAGTAATTACTACATTTTAAAGCAAAGTATGCACAGTGGATCTTTGTAAATGATGCATGATAGAAATGTTAATTAGAGGTCCCGGAGAGATCTTCCTCTAAGTAATACGAATAATAAGAATATGATGCACACAAGGATATGTCTGCAGTTTCATTTGAACTTAACTATATATTTGATTTGTCCCTTACTCGTATTTTTTTCTTCCTTGTTGTTTGTGTTTTTCATTTATCTTTTTTTCCTCTCCTACAGTAACCCTCTTTCTGGAATTCTGGAAGCGGAGACAGGCAAGGCTGGAGTATGAGTGGGACTTAGTGGATTTTGAAGAGGAGCAGCAGCAGCTTCAGATCAGACCAGAGTTTGAGTTGAAGTGCACCAACCGCCGTCTCAATCGCATCACACAGGTATTTTCAAGCACTCTTTTCATCACGTTGTTATTTAAAAGAGCTTATTTTACTTTCTATTAGTGTCTGTACTCAACTACTGTATATCTACCTGAAATCGTAAAATTCCAATTGTAGTTTACAATATTAAGACCACAGAGAGTACTCTGTGAATGAGTTGAAGTTATTGTAATGACATAAACCCTGATTTATCTCAGGAAATGGAGCCATATTTGCCTTTAACCAGCAAATGTGCTCGCTTCTGCTTCTCCGGAGCAACAGTACTGTTCTGGGTGAGTCCGTGTGCCCTTCTGCAAAAGTCTCAAATTTTTTGAAACCTTAGATAATTAAACATTATCTACTACCGGAACCACCAAACTTGTGTCTGTAATCTGTCCTCTATTTATTTTTAAGACATTCCTGATCGTGGCCTGTATAATGGGAGTGATTGCATATCGCTTAGCGGTTTATGCTGCCTTTGCTAGCATCATGAAGGATAGCACAACCAGCAAGATCCAGCTTGTGGGATCTCTGATTACTCCACAATTGGCCACCTCAGTTACAGCATCCTGCATCAATTTTGTTATCATCCTCATCCTCAACATGCTGTATGAGCATGTGGCTATGTGGATTACTGATATGGGTGAGACAACTTTCCTTTTTTTTTTTTTTTATAAAAAAAAATTTTTTTTGTAAATTGCTCAGTAATATTAACCTTTTTTTCCATAGTGCAGGCATTACTTATTTTCTGAAAAGTCGGGCATAGCCTACAAAGTTTACATGAAAACTACAGACTCTTTCACAGTTTGAAACAACAGATGTCCTTTATCTGTGTTATTAATAAAAAAATTTTTACATGAATATTTGACCTTGTCTACAGAAATCCCCAAGACACATTTAGAATATGAGAACAAGCTGACCCTGAAGATGTTCATGTTCCAGTTTGTCAACTACTACTCCTCCTGCTTCTATGTTGCCTTCTTTAAGGGCAAGTTTGTGGGTTACCCTGGCAACTACACCTACATGTTTGGGAAGTGGAGCAAACTGAGAAATGAAGAGGTGAGATAGTTTGTCAGTCAGTCATCGTTTATAACGCTTTATCTTGTATACAGGGTTGTGGGGGCACCTAGAGCCTATCCCAGGAGACTCTGGGCACGAGGCGGGGTACACTCTGGACAGGGTGGTTATCGGTTGCAGGGGCACACACTTGAACATACACCCACTCACACATTTATACACTACAGGCAATTTGGGAACGCCAATGAGAATGTCTAACAATCTGCATGTCTTTGGACTGTGGGAGGAAACCCACCAAGCACGGGGAGAACATGCAACCTCCATGCACACAGAGGCGAGAATTGAACATGGCCTGGAATTGAGAGAGTTTTTTTTATTAAAAGTTCCAATGTTTTCCATTAAGTAAAACTAAAATGTAACAACACAGGAAATACATTAGTGCTGAATCTGTTCATCAAATATACTCATAACTTTCATAATACACTGTATAGTGTATTTTACCAGCTGATATTTTGCCTAAATTCTCTTGAACTATTTTCTGTAGTCATACCATATTCTGTATGTTTCACATTTACTTCATTTGTCAAATCTAATTTCACATACAGTACACTGTCTCAGAATGTACACAGCTGCTTGTGTAATTTGAGGGCATTATCTTTTCCAGTGTGCTCCAGGAGGCTGTCTGATAGAGCTCACCACTCAGCTAGTGATTGTCATGACAGGGAAACAAATCGTGGGAAATATCCAAGAGGCCTTGTTACCGTGAGTGTCACAATAAGCTACATCTGCATGTAACAACATTTAAGTCCAGTTTATTTTTCACTTGAATGTTATTTATTAGCTAATATTAATGATTGGTTTAGTACATACAGTGAAATCAAAACAAAAGTTAGTAACAAAACTTCAAAGTTCTCTAAAGCTGTCACAATACCAATAGCTGTCACAGTTCCTAAAAGTTTTCAGAATTTGAAGTTATTGCTGTAATAAGTATATAAATGGGAATTAACCTATACTGTTATACAGTCACAGATACAGGGAACATTAGCAGTATAAATGCACTATGCATTAATGTCACTTGTGAAGGTTTTCAATTTCTTAAGCCCAATAAATCAGGAGCAGGCAATATTGAAGTGGCTTTCTGTTCACCATATATGCTGGCCATATTTCCAGTTCCATGAAGTGTATTGTATCGTATTGTATCGTATTGTATCGTATTGTATTATATTGCATTATATGGCATTATGTTATATGGCATTATTGAAGATTTAAAACTTAAAGGAAATGTGACTCTAATAGATGCCTGTTACCAGTCAATTGGTTGAATGTAAACATTATGAAAATATATGTGTATATATTAGGAAATAAGTGAAAAGAAAAGGTTACACTATATCGCCAAAGTACGTGGACTCTTGACCGTTTCACCTAATGTGATTGTTGAACATCCCTTTCCGAAAGAGGCTCCAATCTTTTTAGGAAATCATCCCACTTGATTTTGAAGATGGCTATAGAGATTTGCCTACTCAGCAACAAATACATTAGCAAAGTTGTTCCTGGCACACACACTGCGCTCCAATCCATCCCTAATCTGTTTAGTAAGAATGAGGTCAGGGCTTTTTTGCAGGCCCTTGGAATTCTTCCACTTGGCAAACCAGGTCTTCATGTGCTTTCCATTGTGCTGCACAGGGGAATTGTCATGCTGGAAAATGTTTTTGCCTCTTAGTTCCAGCGAAAGTAGATGATTAGCCTTGAGCATACAAAGATATTCTAGAGAATTGTGTGGTTCCAACATTTTGGCAACAGTTTGAGGAAGGGGTGTGACAGTCTAGTGTTTCATGTATGAGGGAGGTTCAAGTCAAACCAAAACTTGTCTCATGAACAGAAGAATGAAAGTGTAAAACGAATTGACATTTAGAGAAGACTTCAAGCACAGTCTGGTGATGAGACTCCTACCTGCAGTAAAACATTTGAATGGTGAAAACATTTTAAAGCATTTTGTCGTCTGTGAATGACGATCCCTGCCGATGTGGCTCAGAGACCACTGCAGTCCATCCTGTGAATATTGAGCGAGTGCAACACTTGATCCTTGAGAATCTATGTCTCCAGATTGTCGCCAACTTGCGGAAAAGATGCATCTGTCGGTGACAATCATTCACAAACACCTGCATTTCCGGTAGGTGAGTGCATTTGGGTACAAAGAGAGCTCTCTCCTTAACTCACTGCAGATATTCCGTGTCAGTTGAAGGTAAAGCTTTGACACTTGAAGGTCAAGATGTCCAATCATTCTGAGAAAACTTTCTACCTTGATGGTATCCAGGCGCTAGTGAAATGCTGGTATGAGTGCATACAATTAACAGTGCGTTACAGTATATAGAGATAAAGGTAGTTTTTACTCTTACTGTATAACTGTGTTCTGTTATTGTGTACGATCAAATGTCCTGGTTTGACTTGAATACCCCTTGTAGTATACTTGCAGTTGACACAAAGGATTCTTCTGACAAAAGCTTTGGAACTGTTTGTTCACTAGACTTTATATGTTAAAGTTTTATATTAAAGTAATTTTTTAACACTTAAATGTGATTTTTATTGGCATCAAATGAGTAAATCAGAGGATTAATAGCTGTAACAAAAAAACTAAACTTCCAGTTTATTATATACCCTGTATCTATTTATAAGGAACACTTGGCAGTGCCTAATAACTGGTCGACTTGTACCAGGGCCACACACTACCATGAAATCTTCAGCACTGCACTGAGAAAAAACTCGACACTAATAACATCTGGTCATCCTCCCTTTGGTTTAAAAAATATTTAGGTGCTGATACCTAATAGTGATTAAATAAGAACCAGGCAAACTGTAGCAGGATTTAACCTCATTAATTATTACAGATGCTTATTAAAGGATAATGATGCATTTCTTAAAGGAAATAATGCATTATGTAATTAATCTTGTGTCTGTGAATTCAGGTTACTAAAGAACTGGTGGATCAGCAGGAAAGGCCGAAACCATCCAGAGAGTCGGTACAGTCGATGGGAGCAGGACCATGATTTACAAACCTTTGGCCAGCTTGGTCTCTTCTACGAGTATCTAGAGATGGGTACGGTTTCACTCATATTTAAAGTTTCCTTTGAATTTATACCACCCTGATAGTGGCGTAGTAGTGATAGTATATAGTGCCCTCCACAATTATTGGCACCCCTGGTTATGATGTGTTCTTAGGCTTCTAATAATTTTTTTTTATTTAAACAATATAGAACCACAATGTAAAAAATTCCAACCTTTAATTGAAGTACAGTTATTCAGTGGGGAATAAAAATCCCACATTAAAATGTATTTATTGAATGAAATCATGTGCCATAATTATTGGCACATGATTAATACTTTATACAAACCCCTTTTGTCAATAAGACAGCACTTAATCTCCTCCTATAACTTTTCACAAGATTAGGGAATACGGTGTCCTGTGTCCTCTCTAATGCACTTCTCTTCAGCTCACACCACATGTTTTCAATTGCTGAACCATTTTTGTTTAGATTTCAGCATTATCCTGCTGAAAGACCCAATGACAACCTTTAGCTTTCTGACAATTCAGTTCAATTCAGTTTTATTTGTATAGCGCTCTTAACAATTGTCATTGTCGCAAAGCAGCTTTACACAATCAAAAGAATTATTTAAGTTTGTATGGAATGTGGAATGTGTATGAATCTAAATGGTCAGATAGTCCCTGATGAGCAAGCCGAGGGCGACAGTGGCAAGGAAAAATGCCCTGAGATGGCAATAGGAAGAAACCTTGAGAGGAACCGGACTCAACAGGGAACTCATCCTCATTTGGGTGAAACAGAAAGCAGGCAGAGGCCATCAGGTTTTGATTTAAAATGTCCTGGTATTTCAGAGAGTTCATGATGCCGTGCACCCTAACAAAGTTCCCAGAGTCTTTGGAAGAGAAACAGACCCATACTGTAGCATTACAGATCCTCCACCATACTTCACAGTGGGTACGAGGTGCTTTTCCGGATACTCATCTTGTGTTTTACACCAGACCTATTTAGAGGGTTTGTTGCCAAAAAGATCTATCTTAGTCTCATCTCACTACAGCACACGGTCCCAGTTGAAGTCCCAGTACTGTTTAGCAAACTCCAGACATTTATGTTTGTGATTTGTAGATGAGAAAAGGCTTTTTCCTTGCATGCCTCTAAACAGCTTGTTGGCATGTAGATAGTGTCTGATGGTCGTTATGGAGACGTTGTGACCCCTAGATGCCACTCTTTGATGTAGTTCTTTAACAGTGAGGTTTTTAGATTTTGTTTACTTCTCTTACCATCTTCCTCACTGTGCATGGTGGCAAGATAAACCTGGATCCTTGTTCAGCCTTGTTTGTCATTGTTACAGTTTCATGACTGACTGTAGATATGGGCAAGTTTAGGCGAGTGGCTATTTTCTTGTAGCCATTGCCTGACTTATGAAGGTCCACACACATCTGCCTTACTTGAATGGGTTGTTCTCTTGTCTTTCCAAGTTAAAGAGTGGATTAGAGAAATACAGTATGCTTCTGTATCACGTCATATTTATACCAGTATTTTTTTTAGTCATGGATTGTTTTTTGTTTTTTTTTACTTGAGTTAAAGGTTTGATTTTTCTACAATTTTCAGTGTGAGATTATGCTTCTGCAATAAAAAATGTATTTATTAGAAGCCTAAGAACAAATCGTAACCAGGTGTGCCAATAAGTGTGGAGGGCGCTGTGTATAAATTCATAAATATAAACCTAAATTTTTGTTATTTCTAATTCACTTTAAAGATGCATGCATTTGTTGTCTGAGCATGTTTTATATGTAATAACTAATTTATTATTGTTTTTATTTATTTTTTTAACAGTGATTCAGTTTGGTTTCATCACATTATTTGTGGCTTCATTTCCACTTGCTCCATTGCTCGCTCTCTTTAACAACATCCTTGAGGTGCGTGTGGATGCATGGAAGTTCACAACGCAGTTCCGTAGACCTGTGGCAGCAAAGGCCCGCAACATTGGAGCCTGGCAGGAGATCTTAAATGTCGTAGCTATTGTATCTGTTGTCACAAATGTGAGTAGCACAGGCCGAGGGTCTGTCTCTTTCATTTCCTTGATGAAAACTTAATACTTATATTATATTATATTCAAAAGTTTTTTCTTATTCCTTGCATTTCCCCCACGCTGCTGCTAATGCACTGAACACTTTATATCCAGGACTGTAAATACATTTATTATAATTTGTGCAATACCTTCAGCTTACTGACAATACCTGTTTGCAATCACTGTTTACACCATCCAAGTCCAACTGTACACTCATATATTTCTATATTATCTTTTTTGTCTTATTGTTATATTCTCTTTATTGCGGCTGGTCTCTAAGAGCTACTGAACAAATTTACATTACATAACTACAATGCCAAGAAAGTCTCTTATCTTATTAAAATGATTAAAAGAAATTCTGAAATGAAATGCTTTATGTATAAATTGCACACACATGTGTAGTGCATGACTGTCTACTAAAATGAGAATAAGCCTAAAACATAATTTTGTGGTAATTGTTTACGGTCTCTTTGAAGGGGCTTAAAAGGTATGATGCACAGAAGTAGCACAGATAAAAAAAAATTCCACTTACTGTGTATTATTTGTCATCCCAGGCCTTCATCGTGGCGTTTACTTCTGATATGATCCCTCGTCTAGTCCACCTATACCATTATAGTTCTAATACCTCTATGACAGACTACATTGACAACAGCCTTTCAGTGTATGAAATCTCCAAGCTCAATCCAGAAAACAAACCGGACCATGAGGAGAACCCTTATTGGTTCAACGACTCCATCATCACAACCTGCAGGTATGTAGCTGGGTGTGTGTTCATAGTTACGCAGTTACACACTGTGACACACAAAGCACAGCTTCTATAAAAACCTTCACTCAAAACAAATTTGCATGAAGAGAAATAACTCTCCGTGGTATGCATTTGTTATATGATAAAAATAGAACTCAAATAAGGCTCTACTCAAATAAGAAGGAATTGAAATCTACCATCCTAAATGAAATGTATGGTTCGAACCACCTGTTCGTATCAGTACCTACAACATCCCTTTTGATTTAAAGTGGTAGCATTAGGTTTGCAACTATTTCACACCACTGAAAACTGTTTGTCCATTTCTTTGCAAATGTATACCTAATTAAAGCAGATGAGCATAAGTTGTAGGAAACAATGAGTTCTTTGTTGAGATCAATGAGAAACATAAGATCTTTTGAGTATGTGTTCACTACTGACATCTGACTTTAGATATCAGATACCTGATATTTATCACATGCTTTTAATACCATCATAATACCAAAGTTTCTAATTTTCATTGTATCTGAAATGTTGTAGATATCGTGACTACCGCTATCCACCAGGCAACGAGATGCAATACTCACATACCATGCGGTTCTGGCATATTCTTGCAGCTAAGATGGCCTTTATTATCATCATGGAGGTACAGTAAGACCAGTGGTGATTTGTGATTTTTTCAATGGGATTAATCATTATTTACATACTGTTTGTATTTGAAATCATGTTTGTCTCTTTTGGTCAGCATGTGGTGTTCGTTGTGAAGTTCTTTGTGGCGTGGCTGATACCGGACGTGCCATCAGAAGTTAAGGACCGCATAAAGCATGAGCGCTACCTGGTTCAGGAATTCCTGCGTGACTACGATGTGAAGAAGATCACGTTGCAGCTCAGCCAGAGTCAGACTACAGACCTCTGTCACACGACAGAGAGCAGCTCACTGCTTAATACAGACACGATTGAAGTCCTATCTGAATGTATCTAAGGAGACCAGGACCCTGTCTGCAGGACCCTGAAAGGGAGGCCAACCAGTCATGAGAATGTGGAGTATCAGAAACCCCAGACCATGCTGTATTGCACATGTATTCAAAGAACTAGCTTGCCTGTAGCTGTATATTCCTTGGAACCCAGATAAACTCACTTTCCCTTATAAAGCGGAAGATGAGCCATGCTGGCTCCTTGTGGCTCTTCTGTTGCCTGTATTTATCTCACATTTGCCGTGCCCTCTGACTCATGTCGCTCAAGCATGCAGTGGTCTGTCAGTATTGGTGACTGCTACGATGAGCATGATATTGGGCGGATTTTGTGATTTGGACAGCACTGTGAGCTTCCTCTCTGGTTGTTTTGCCTTGTAAACCAATGGCAAGTAAAGTTAAAATGTGAATGTTCTAGTATGATTATATGATCTTTGAAGATTTCCTTTAGAAGCGAAACAGCTTGTATTCACTTTTATTTTATTTGCCTGTTTACTTTTTTCATAAGAAGCTGCCTGGATGTGTTCCACTGTATAGTTTTTATTTTCTTTAGTACTTTTGCCCCTCTGATCAGATGCAGAGTTATGCTGGTTTATCATAGTTAAAACTACACTGCTTATTTTTTAAGACCTTACTTTCAAATGACTGTAGTGTAAACACTTTTAACTGTGATATGCATCCAAACACTCATGCTGTAATGATCATAAGTGAACTTCTGTCATGTTGTTCTCTGTATATCATGTACGACCTGTTATGCAAAATTATTTTTCCTTTAAAAAAGAAAAAAGGTTATAGGACCTACTGTAAATGTGCTGGGTTAGAGTTGTGGATGAAAAGGTGCGATATGTTTAACATTTACATTAAAACAGTTAATTCTGTTAAAACAGTAAAAAAAAAAAAAAAAAAAAGTACAGGGTGACACTAAATAATCTGATAAACACATTAACAGTTTTCTGACAAGAGCCCTACTTTACTAAAGAGCTCTTAGTAAACTGGAATGAATGTATTGCACTACGATGTGTCAAAATGGAAGATGTGCATACAGATAGGTAGTGAGATATGGAGACACACCCTTAAAAAAAATGAATATACAAATGGAAACCAAAGAGCAACAAACCACATTTGGGGTTCCTGTGATCTTTTAGTTTTCTAGAAACCAAGAATATACAAGCTTCATTCCTAATTGACAAACTCTTTATTATTTATTTCAACTCAGCAAAAAAAAAAAAAAAAAAGCTATGGTCTTGTGTTAAATTACAGACATTTTTTATTAAAACAAACCTTGGAGTCTTCGAGTACGTTTCTAGGGGTCTATTATCAACTGAAGCCATGACAAATCACATTCAGAAATCATCATTTCTTGTCTCCTTATATTGCATCTAATCATTAGTAAAGTTTGGTTAAGTATTTAATTTGTGTTTTCACCAGTTAAAGTTTCAGACAGTGCTGTGTTTATAAGCCTCGGTGAAGACTTGTAAAACACTATGATCTCTGCAAGATTGAATAAGTTTTATGAAGTTCCTTCATATTCATTGAATGGTATCCGGTTACATTTCTTATCATAATGCTATATACAATTGTTTATCAATTCTACTAGTTTTATTTATTCACCTGGTCATTTTGTGAAAATATGTGTATTGTGTTAAACTGCCTTTGTTTATACCTGCAACTATGTATGTCGATATCGTTTCTGGACATTGAAGAGGTTTAAGTGATGCTTTCTTTTGGAATAGTTGCTGATGAGTAACTCTAAATTTCTTTGAAAGAAATAAAGTGTTCTATACTAAATGGAAATTTGGAGAAATATAAATCCCTCTATAGCTTCCTTAAATGTGTATCTCAGGTTAAAGTTAAGAAGTTAAACTTCCAGTTATCAGAAACGGCTGAAGTGTGCTGTGGTATTTGTATGTGCCTGGGTAAAGTTTGCGCCTGCCTTAAAAGGTTTACTCATCTTTGACTAAATTTTTTTTTTTTTCATAGTGGTGCCATTTAACTAATTGTACTGTATGTGATCTTGCGTCCCATGTTCCTACTACTCGAGACTCTTAAAATAAACTTATGAAAAAAAAAATTTTATAAAGTGAATCTCAGTTTGCGCGTCTAATAAGCTGTTTTGGGGAAATGGTAATATATTTGTTGGTCATCAGGTAATAGGTGGGTCAGGAATGCAATTAAGCCTCATTTTGTGCGCATGCGTATCGTATGTCCGCCAGATGGCGCCACAGGCTAATTTACTGCCGCTCCAGCTACCTGTTCGCTTTGCGTTTCTTTTCTACTTTTACTTTCATGTCTACGTTTATTCTTTCATTTAGCACTATGTTCACATAGTGAACTTTATAGACATATATTGCATTAGGTATATTTTGATGTCTGTTTTTATCCTGTTATTTTTTAAGAGATGTGTACGTTTCTAAACGGTGAGAAGATTGCATTTTTTTATTAGTAGGTATCCTTTGACCTTTAGCATTGAAGATGCATGTTCACACTCGCTCTTCCTGCGCACATCAACTGCAGGCAACAAGGAGACGCTTTGCTGAGCTGTGCTTGAATTATTAATACATTTTGGCGGCCACAGAAGCGAGATCTCGGAGGGGGAAACACTCCTCGTTCGGTTTCCATAGCACCGCCCCCAGGAGGCTCGCCTGGCCTTTGATATAATAAACAACCAGTCAGATTAAAAGCACAGATGTGTACCCTATGCTTTTACAAAAAAAGCTTTTTTGTCGCAGTAATGCAGTTCCTCCAAAAAACAAAAAGAACCAGGAATATTTGAAAATGAACGGGTTGCAAATGTTTCCCGTGATGTCTAACCCCTCCCAGTTAAAGTGGGCAGACTGGCGCGTATGGAGAAATGGTGGTGGGAGGGGGTGCTGTCTAGTGTGTAGCGCGCGCTCCGGTGCATAAGCGACGGGCAGCACGCGCCGTATCGCTGACCTTGGTGCTGAAAGCGGTTTCCGTGCACCAGATAAGATAAACTTCCATCCACACACAGTCCTTTATTTGATCGCTCATTGTATTTGTTGTTTGTGTACATTTTCGTTTGGTTTGATTCGGTTTTTTTCCAGCAAACTTTTTTTCAGTCTTATAAAAAGCAGGAGCCTGGTTTGACGTGAACATCAGATGTATTTGCTCGCATCGAGATGGCAGTGAAAACGCTCACGGTGCGTAAGAAGAACGAATTCATCATTTCGAACAGACACAGCCACTCCACTTCTGATTCCTCCTGTCATATATAGGTGTTTTTCTTTTCTTTTTTCAATTGTCGCGCCTGAGGACCGACGTCGTGTTTCTTTAGCTGTCTGCCCGACTTCATCAGAGATCTGCTAGGGGTCTGTCCGGTATGTCCGACCAGCTCGTGCGTGACATGATACTTTAACACAAACGAAAAGAAAACGAGGGATTATCATATTTGGACATGGATACTCCGAAGGAGCCTGGTTTCGCGCCCAGCAAAGAGGCTTTCAAGCAGCTGGCAGGAAAGACGTTGGGTCATATGTACAAGTAAGCTCAAATAATCATAATCAATCTCTTGGTTTCCCCATCAAACCATTTTTGCATTACATATTCGTGAGCGGCATTCCCAAATAAATGATGAATAATTCTCTAACAAATGAGGAATGATGTTGTCACGACACCCACAAATACACACAATTGCAACATGGTTGTTTAAAGTTGTGTGCGTGTGAGCGTGTAATAATAAAACTGTGATTCAGAGTGAAATGTTAAAAGTGTGGAAAAGATTTCTAAGTAATGTGGGTTAAAGAAAACCTGATTGAACTGTAATCGTTGATGAGAGAATTCCCCTGGGTTCCTCCTATTCAGAGCCCATTCAGAGGTCTTTAAATAATTCACTTAAATGAAGAGAATCTCCTTCACTCTAGGTATTTGTGCAAAAGGAAAACCAATTGTGCAATTTGTGATATAGTTTTAGATGATGTTAATCAATACTATATTTTTTATATGTAGCCTATACATTTTTGATTGAATAATAAAAACAGATTTTTTAGTGGTTAAGATTTGATTTAATTAATTAACCATTTTATATATATATACATATTTCGTTTTCGAAGCTGAATTGCTCTCCGTATTATACAGGCATCGAATTTGATTATTTACATTATACTTGCACCTTTACATTATACTTGTACTTTGAAATAAACGTCGAAAATTTTCAGAAGGAACATATAAAAATCCCGCGTGCAAATTATGCATTCAATTTGGAATGCAAAGCAAAGCATTTTTTTGGGGAGCATAATCGAAATTGGTTCTTGAATTTTTCTTTATTTACTAATCGGCTAGTACACATACTCTGTCTGTAAAAAAAATGTGTACTGAAGTACGTTTGTTAACAATTATTCTGAAACATTAAATACCGAAACATTTCTATTTTCGTTAAGGGTGTTCAAACTTTTAATCGTGAAGCTTGTATGAATGCAAATAAGGGCGAAGGTGAACGAAATGCTGCAATGCGGTACAGAAGAGACGGATGAGGCCTTTGGCACTCCGACTGAGTACTCAACGTTTCCTGACATTGAGTTTAGCGCCAATAAGAATATTTACACACTGTTTTTATTGCTAAAAATATTTTAACACTTATGATAAAGTAGACTTGTAGGATAAATGTCATGGGATGCTAAAATAGTACCCATGATACGAGTACCCTGTTTAAAATATGAATGAATGTTCGATTAATGTAACTTATATAACTTACAAGTGTTTAATTATATTTATATATTTTTACATGATTTGGTCTAATCTAATAGATTCATCGGTTAGTTACCCTTAAGCTTTTTCCTTACTCTCTCTGCATCTAACGTATAGGGTATATATGGTTATAAGTTAATTCGATTATGGCCTTTTTGCCGGTGTAGGGTGTTGGAAAAAAGACAGAAACCTGGGGAAAATATTGAACTAACGGAGGATGGCCGACCGGCACAGCCAGCTGAGAGGAAGGCGCCCTTATGTGACTGCACGTGCTTCGGCCTCCCGCGCCGCTACATCATCGCCATCATGAGCGGCCTCGGCTTTTGCATCTCTTTCGGGATTCGGTGCAATCTGGGCGTGGCTATCGTGAGCATGGTGAACAACAGCACCATTCACCAGAACGGCAAAATCATCATCAAAGAGGTGCGTGCGCGTGCATGGAATTTCTTCATAGGGATTACGTCTACGTCATGTACGTGGTTTCCCCACCTTCCGTGCGCGCACACACGTGCGCACGTTTGTCTTTCCATCTTTATGAAGGGCAAATACAAAAAGCAAAAGACGCCCCCCTCCCCAATTTTCTCTGTTAATTTACGTGTTTAATATTCAAACGGTTCATGTAATTACAAACACACGTGTACATTTTTACATACTGTTTATATTTTACCACTGTGTGTGAGTGTGTGTGTGTTTCGCCTAAAAATGTTAAAGTGTGCATACATTTTTGGGCCCTGTACACACACAATTTTTTTTAAACCTTATTTAAAATTTCATTAAAATTTCAAATGAATGTGTTGTGTGTGTAGTAGCTATTGTTTCCTCTAAAGACCACCGTATATATTTTTCATGTTGAAGTGTGTATATTTTTTCAAGTCTCTAAATAAACAATAAATATCTATTAGATTTCTTACCGACTTTCAAATATATCCCAGCTGAGTGCTTTGCGGTTTTGAATACTGATACATGTCATTTGATTTTCAGAAAGCCAAGTTTAACTGGGACCCAGAGACAGTGGGAATGATCCACGGTTCCTTTTTCTGGGGTTATATAGTGACCCAGATCCCAGGAGGGTACATATCATCGCGATTAGCAGCCAACAGGTAAATTTAGTTATTTACACTGGACTTATTTCTGCCCTCGTTCATGCGACTATAAACCTTTATTTATTCTGCATTTTGTTAGTGTTTTTTCAAGCTCTTGTAGCTATTTTCACCCGGTTTTATACCAAATGATTATAATAATTTTTAATGGAACTGGAAGTGTAGCCGGACTTATCAACATCGAACGTTTTGATTTCTATAAAAAGAAAAATGTATTTAACGCATTTAAAACACTAATTCGTCTTTCCTAATTTATTGACTAAAAAGATTTTTTAAATCACGGACATTTTTTAATCAGTCCGTTAATTGTTGCGGGGAAGTTGCCCTTGGCTTGGTGACAGAACACACAAGGGAAAGTGGGCTTTGGCTTTCTCCACCTGTTAATGAGATCCCGAGGGAACACCGTGTCTAATCCGTTCAGTGAGGGGGTGGAGGGGCATGGAGACGATGCCACAGGGCTTACCCAGGGCCCTTTATATTACATACGCAATACTGAGATCGAGATTACTGTATAACAACAAAGCTAGAATATTTGTATCTTGCATCTCGTGTGTACTCTATCTCCATTAAATTCATTTCGAGCAAATAGAACAGTCCAAAAGAAGTCGTTTTTACAATCAGTTCTGTTTTTCGTGAATTATATATGGGTGTTTTAATCGAATTAAATGAAAGCCAGTAGCCTATATAATAAATAAAGAAATAATACAAGACCAACATTTTGACGATGTATCTTTTGATGTGGTCAGATAAAGACAAAATAAGTAAAAGCAAATTGTAACAACGCTTCTATACCAAGAGAAGAGATGTGCTATTTCCTAATCGAAATAGAAATTCAATCGAAATTCAGGCTGCGTTTATTTATACAGGCACACACGAAATTTTAATTAAATAGGATACTCTGCTAAATGTGTGCGTTTTTTGTTTTTGTATTTTTGCAAATGTTTTCTTGCAATTGTGTGAAAGGGGATCGTGTGCTTCTGTTTGTCAGAGTGTTTGGGGCGGCCATCGTTCTCACCTCCACCCTCAACATGTTCATCCCGTCAGCTGCGCGCGTGCACTACGGCTGCGTCATTTTCGTCAGGATATTACAAGGGCTCGTGGAGGTGAGCATGTCACGTGTGCGACTGGCTTGACTTCTGCGTTACTGAAAAATAAATAAATAAATAAGTGCCCAATCACTAGGTTAAATGACAGGGAACTACTTTCATGCCTTAAAAGTTAATAAACCATTTATAATGCCATAATTTGACCATGTCACGTTTCTCTGACAGTGCACACGTCCAAAATCCATTTATTACTTTTGGGACCACCAAAGTACGTTCAATGTTCAATAAGCTATTTTAAAAGTACAGTCACAATGAAACTTTTTTTTTTTTTTTTGCATAATTTAAAATTTCCCAGCATCTGGAGGCATTTAACAAGCAACAGCCAATCCCCAGACAGAGTGAGGAAAATCACAAAATGAAAGGAAATCACCAAAGATCACAGTTTCAGAATTGCATCACTTCTCTTATGATATGATATTTAGAGTTGGATGCTCTTTCTGGGAGCAACTGACAATCTTCACCAGTTATCACTGGTACTTCAGTTGAAACTGTGCTGTTTCACTGGTACTCCAGTTGAAACTGTGCCTTTTCTGGAAATTTTGTACATACACTCCTACTGTAAAATACAATGGTGGGTGTTTTGCTGCACGTGGTTCAGGGGCTCTAATTCTCTAATTAAAAATAGATGGCAACAAGGACTCTGATAAGCATCAAGATTTTCTGTCCCAAATCTTTTCCAGACCTTAAATAAAAACTATTCCAAACATACATCCAAACCCATACCAACATGTTTGCTGTAAACACAGAATTTTAGCACCATGGTGCTATCTTAGGAGCTTAGGACCTTACTAGGATTTTAACCTTAATGAAACTCTGGGGTCAAGCCTAAGAACAGAGTACATCCAAGTTTAAAATTAAAAAGCTAAACAAAAGGTTCTGTAGAAGAGTGGTAGAAAATTCTGTTTTGTTAGATGTAACAAAACAAAAAAAACATCAGTGATTTAATTTTCCTGGAGGGAATTAAAACACACTGTTCAATTGCTGGACAT
This sequence comes from Clarias laeviceps, assembly GCA_030014305.1. NCBI lineage: Eukaryota > Metazoa > Chordata > Actinopteri > Siluriformes > Clariidae > Clarias > Clarias laeviceps. The sequence continues at coordinate 7,363,692 of JAQMYJ010000023.1, read as the reverse complement.
TTTGGATAGGTATGTTGCTACTTTTGGCACAATGGTTTTGGTAGAAGATTTTTAATTGTATTTTGTAGAAATTCTCACTGGTGATGGATAATAAAAAACATTCTAGCAATCAAGTCTGAGGAAATCTGTTAGTAATAAGCTTGTTTGCTTGCTGTATGTTCATACCATGCTGATTACATTTGATTTGCTGGCCTTCATTATGTTTAGTATTTAAATTCATGAAATAAATTAGCCTTATTGTAATATGGTAACACAACTATTAACAATGGGTTTGGAAGGCATCCATTATGCATCCAGAATAAAAAAGAACTGATAGTGATACTGAATATATTTACTGGTTTCAATGCAAAATCTGATGCCTGTGGTTTATGAGTTATTAGGAACTTAACTTTAAATACAAGTCTGTTTAAATAGTTAAGGGGTTCACATCAGTTTAAGCAATGCATAATATTTTTATACTTATTTGTATACGATTTCATGACAGGGAGTGACATACCCAGCATGCCATGGGATTTGGAGTAAATGGGCTCCACCTCTGGAGAGAAGTCGCTTGGCCACCACTTCCTTCTGTGGTAAGGACAGACAAATTCCTGTAAGCAAATAAAAGGTTAATAAAAAGGTTAAATATTCCACTGGTAAGTATTATAGTCTACCTTTACAGTGGAGTTTTATAGTATCTGCTTTTTGTTTGTCATTCACTTAAAAGAGGAGAATTCCTTTGTCTTGCTAAAGCTTTTCTTCCGTCAAATTCTGACTTTCATAGTCTAAGGTTCCATCTTGCAGTCTTTTTCGGTTTGTCAAATTCATTGATATAGTTTCATTTTGTGTTATTACAAGCAATTCATTAATGGGTGGCACAGTGCGTAGAATTGAGAATATATGTGTTCTCTATATATCTGTGTGGGTACTCTGGTACAGTAGTCTGGGTGATCTGGTCTCCCCCACCTTATTAAAAGCAACATTCTATGATAAAGATTTCCTTTGGTCTGAGTTTGTATTGCACGATGCACCTCAATCGACCCAATCTAGGTGTAGTCCTGTCTCATTACCCATGTTCCTGGGGTAGACTACAACAAGACATGGCTACTATGCAGAAAAATGCTTCCTTTGTTTACACTTGGTTCATTTATCTACGTCTTAAAAACCACAGCTAAATATATTCATATTAATATTATCATATAACATTCAGTTATTCTTCTTCTAGCATATTATTCACTAACGACATTGAAATTAATAGGAATTTCATGTATTTAGAAAAGTGACAAAACTAAGTCTGTAGAAGACAGACATTTTGTAGTTTCACTAAATCTGTAACTGATCCATGCATAAGCCAAAGCCTGTGAATGATGCTTACTTCCTTATTATGTTATCCTGTCCCTTCCACAAATGTGATATCCATGTGAAGTCACTCAATGTGTATAGATTTTATTGAAATCAAGCCCACTTCTTTTAGTACCTTACCTCCTTCTCTGTTTAACCATAACACAGACAAAGTTTTTCTTCTTTTCCCCCTCTCTTTATGTAGGATCTTATGCTGGTGCAGTTGTAGCTATGCCTCTGGCAGGGATCTTGGTGCAGTACACTGGTTGGTCTTCTGTCTTCTATGTCTATGGTAAGTTTGGTGATTTTACAAAAGACACATACTATTATATATAAAATATATGCATGCACTATATCCATATATATTTGAACCAAGTAGAGATTTGTGTTTGTCTATGTATGAGTCAGGGAGTCGCTGAGCTGTAACTATAGTATGGGTTATGATTTGACACTATTGATTTTTCCTTTGATGTTTCAATGTGTCTGTCGTCATGCTGACACTCAATGTTCCACTGATAGAGGCGCACTCAACCTTTCAGAAAGCATCACTATAATGATTTTAAAATACATTTAACGTACATTCCCTCTTTTCTTTCCCTCTCTTTTTTCTTCTCTGTTTTATATCAGGGAGTTTTGGTCTTGTCTGGTATGTCTTCTGGATCTTAGTGTCATATGAAAGTCCTGCCGAGCATCCTACAATCACGGACGAGGAGCGCTGCTACATCGAGGAAAGCATCGGAGAGAGTGCTAAGCTGCTGGGACCTGCTGAGGTGAGAATCATTATAATGGATGATTAGTGAAATACAGCACTTTTTTGAAAACAAAATAATATTACGTTAAATTGTCTCTCAAACGGGCATGTGATTTATAGCTGATGAATTCTGTTTAGCAGAAAGAGGAAAAGGTCTGGGCCTTTTTAACATTTAATGACATTGATAGAATGGCGAAAAAGGTGTGTGATTGACACAGAGCAAAAGAGATTTTAGCCTTAAAAGTTTTAGTGGTTTCCTCAAATCTCTTTGAATGGTTACAGAGAGCAAATCCTTCAGCAGATACTCGTTTTGATGTGTTCTCCCTTGTGTCCTCTCTGTCCTTTACATCTTTCACATGAAATCCTGCTTACTCATTACTGTAATGAGAAAGTGTTTCTCAAGCTTATAGTAACCCTCAAGGGTTTTAAGGGTTTTAAATACTGCTTAGCTAAAGAAAATAGGACTTATTTGCAAATCAGTTTAAAGTTAAAATCCTTCTCTGTTCTATATATAGTTGTAGGTTAACACACATTGGTTTGGTGGTAAACAATTTAGATTAATCTTAGGTTGCAGTCCCATTTTGTGCCAAGCTATGTACATATATAGAGATCTTAAACATTTGTTGATTTTCATCTGCTTTAGAAAAAAAGCAAATATTGCTGCCATTTAATTTTTGACTTTCTTAATGTCACCTTCTCCCACAGAGTAGGAGGTTGAGAGACAAACAAATATTGACTAGACTTTAGCAAAGGTCTCTCGTAAAGTGTTTTTTGCAGTGAGTGCAAGATGTATGGCTGAAAATTTAAAGATTTATTTCTCATATAAATATCAATATTATTTTGAGAAATATTCCTGTATTTAATTAATCTTTTATCACAATGTGAAATTTCTACTCTCAGAAATTCAAGACACCCTGGAGGAAGTTCTTCACCTCAATGCCTGTCTATGCAATCATCGTGGCTAACTTCTGCAGAAGCTGGACCTTCTACCTACTGCTCATCAGCCAGCCAGCATACTTTGAGGAAGTGTTTGGTTTTGAGATCAGCAAGGTAAGGACACACTAAGCTCGTTTAATTTCTCACATTTTTGTGCGTATTTATATGTTGAAGAACCTCCTAATGGATCTTTTTATCCCTGTGTGTTTGTGGTCAAAATTATTTAACAAAGCTGTGACCTTCAACATTCCCAAAAGGTTTAAGATGGCTTAATGAATAATTCATTAGTGCTTTGTCACCAAAGCCAGCGTTTGCATCTCATTTATTTATTTTTTCCTCATCCCCAAAAGAAAACACCTAAAGCGTGAACAGTAATTAATGTCATTACACTGATTTCTTGTTGATATGCTGGTGGTGATGCATGGCAGATTATAACATTGGTTTAGAATTATGATATTTCATTTGTGTTTTAATTGAATTTGTATTATATATAATATGTAATATAACACTAGATTATGAAATACTTTATCTATTTTGAATGTGTAAAAGACATTTTTGCTTATTGACTCAACCCATATATTCTGTTCAAATCAAATGGACAGAATGGTTAAAAAAATAAAATAAATTTGATCACCTTTATGCATTCTATTATTAATGTAACATTTATATTACAGTGTGTATGTTCAGATTATTTGGATCTGAATAAGATAAAATAAAAGTGTTAGAAATGATGATCTCATCAAATCTGTGATTAGTTACATTCCTCCCTGAGCATATAAATGTATTTTTGGCTGCCTATTTCCAGTTTGGCTCCTTATACTGATAGTAACTGAGACAAGGATGATGTATAGCTAAAAATATACATTTTATAATTCTATTTTAATTATATCAATAGATGTCCAGGTTCTTTAAGTCAGAACCAGACTTCCCTCCTCATGTTTAATTAGACATAAAATCGTCCTTTTTCAGGTTGGCATGCTTTCAGCCCTTCCTCATCTGGTGATGACCATTATTGTGCCAATCGGAGGGCAGATAGCAGATTTCCTGCGCGCTAAAAACCTCATGTCTACCACGAATGTCAGAAAGATTATGAATTGTGGAGGTTTGTTTTATCATTACACTGTACAGAGCATTTGATGTTGAGTGATCATGTATGTGATTAGAAATGGCCCTAATGATTTTTTATTAAAACTGATTTCAGAAGAAATTGCCATCAATTGAAGCAAAAATCTTAGGCCACACAGTGCCTCTGTCTTTGATTCATTTATTATTGTGGTTGGCAACTTTAATTTAAAAAAAGTTAAATTAATCAGAGTGCAAATACAAATTCACCAATCACTTTTAGTAGCAAATGTTTGCTTAGTCAATAATTTTCAAGCAGTTATGCGTATGTAAATCTATGATCATTGTCCAGAAATAAAAAGATTTTGTAGACCATTTGTAGATCTCAAACCCACCAACAGATGAAAAAAAAAAATCCATATCAATGATTATACTGAAATTAATTTTTGATTGGCATAAAAGAGTTTGTACCACAGAATTACTGATATATTAAGGAATAGTGTAATATTTCATTGATATGATTGTGTTCAAAATCTTTCTCTTATTTTCAGGCTTTGGTATGGAGGCTACTCTGCTGCTAATAGTAGGATACTCTCACAGTAAAGGCATGGCCATCTCATTCCTAGTGCTAGCTGTGGGCTTCAGTGGATTTGCTATATCAGGTGAGATTATTTAGGGCAACATAATAGAATATAAACATCCAGTATACATAAATGTAACTCATACTATAATTAAAAAATTATTATAAAACAGACTTTGGTTGACAAAAAAAAAAGAATCCTGAAATGTATGTGTAAAGACTTAATTATTACCTGTGTTATTCTATAGACAGATTTTACCATAATGTCTTTTCCCTCCAGAATTGGCATTCACTGAATACCAACATTCCAGATGTAATTTGTTTATTTGAGGTAGTCAGATAAACAAAGGTTTATCTAAAGTTTATTTGAGGTAGAGTAATTTTGACAAATAGGAAAAAAGGCAATGTTTGCCACATTTAACGCCTTATTTCGGTGCAGTGTTCTATCGGTGTTCTCAGTCCATTCTATGCAGCTGGAGATGAGAGTGTATTTCTACTGTGCCCGTTAAATAATTCATCCTCTCTTTCCCTCGAGAGCTGCCTTACTGCCTGCACAGGCAGACACAACCCACTGAGTGGGAGGTGGGGGAGCGCCGCTGCTCCACAAGATGGCTGCACGATCTATTTTTAGTCAGATTTTCTAGCAGAATGTCAGAGATACTGAAAAATCTACATCCTATAGTGGATAAAGGAAGAAATGCATTGTACTGCTGCCGTGTACAGTATACTGATGCAGTTTGCATGGTCAGCGAGCTTGACTGATTATATCAATGGCATTAATAACTTGGTAGAACCTGTTAGTCTGATGAATTAGTTCTTCGTGATGCCATCATGAAATTAATCATTCACTGTGGTGGAAAATGTAAGTAGACAGGAAGCAGTGTACACTGATGTATGGCAAAAAATCTACTATGGACGAACAGTGTGTAAATCAATTAGTTTACTACCTACTGTATTTTTGTAACAGAACAAATCAGAGTAGTATTTACTTATGTTATAAATGTAAATGTGCTGCTGTATTAATCCTAGACATCTTTCATTAGTGACAATAGGCTGTTTTGTTTTAACATGGTAGAATAGTGTTCATATACTTTTGCTATTTTTCACGACTAAAATTTCATCACTCTGCACCAAACACTCCACTGCATTGCTGATGAAAAAAATCTGCATTTCTGAGTGGATGTGTATATTAGACAAATGAAATAAAAAACATGATAAAAGTGATATAATGCTATTAATGAAAAGGAAAACATGAACACAGTTTTAAAAAGGTTATGTTAATCATTTAAAAAATTATATTACTTCCCCTAAATCAAGTCTTGATTATTCATAATTTCAAATGTTTGATTTACCTTCTCTTTAGGCTTCAATGTAAATCACTTAGACATCGCTCCACGTTATGCCAGTATTCTAATGGGCATCTCAAATGGAGTCGGGACCCTGTCTGGCATGGTGTGCCCTCTGATTGTTGGTGCTATGACCAAAAATAAGGTATGAATCTTTTAAAAGTATATATGATGACTAAATATGTGATAATGCCTCTGTGACCAGTATTTTTATTTATTTATTTATTTATTTATTTTTGCAAATGTATAATATAATTTTTTTGTGTACATGTTGTTGTGTGATGGGTTCCACTGTATTGATTAATGAAAAAGTCCTCATCGTGAAACATTTGTGATATGTTTAGAAATTTTGGTTACTGGTTGATGTTATATTTTTAGTCGAGCTTATACTTTTGTCGTTCCCATGAGAAGGCTGCGCGTTATGCTGATGTGAATGGAGACATTTTTATTGATGGTGTAGTTTTTTTTACATTGCTAAGAGAAAGGAGAGAGAGCATATTTCCTCAGTTATCCCTTTAAGTGATTTTTACAGTTAGTGACAACAAATGTTGAGGATATTGGATAGTGTAAGTGTCTTTGAGATGACAAGCACAATGGTGTTGAGTTGATGTTACAATAAATGTTAATGTTTTGAAATCTGATCAGGTAGATCAGAGTGCACAGATGAGTAGGTGAGCGGGCTGGATAGACTGAAGTCCCATTCGCATAGTCTTTAAATGTTTGTCCGGACTTTTAATTCTCAATGATTCTCAGCTGCTGTACTCTTTCTCATCATATGCCTTGAATATTTAGATCATCTAAATATTCCGATGTACTCACAATCCATCTATGTTTTGTGTTCACTGTTATAAACTTTGCCAAACCACACCAAACTGTCTATGATCTTTTACAATTTACCTACAAAGCTTACAATTTTAAGGATCATATAAAAGGCAACCCATTTTCAGAGATTTTCATTAATGTCCTGTCAGCTAACATGTTAACAATGACCTGTATTCCCCTCCTGTATACCTTCATATAAATATCTGTCTCATTAACATCAAATCCTGATGGTGAAAATTTTCATTTCACCTGTCTTAGTATGGCAAGTGAAAAATGAGCACTTAGTAGTCTTAACTGCGCTACAGTTCTGGAGCAAATAAAGGCTTCTACTGTACCACCAAACATAGCGCATCACTTGTTAATTCAAAATCAGCTACGCAGACCTGTCAGCTAGCACTGTACTGTTTGTTAATAGCACATGGGGGAAAAAATAGAGGAAATAGAGGCATGACAAAGTCCTACGAACTTCAATGTCTATGATGATTTATTTTTTAGTTTTCAACTTAGTTAAAAAATGTTAAGCATGCTTATTATTATTATTATTATTATTTTTGGTGGAGAGTATTTCTCTTAAACAGTGACAGCTGTCGTGATGAACAAAACTCCTGATGAACCTCCTGATGATCCTTCCTAGGATTTCCTAAGATTTGGAGATTGTAGCAGTTTGCGAGTAAATTTGAAAATATGGGAAATTGTCCTAAAAAAACTAAGTAGTGCTGTATTTCTTTCTTTAGTTATAGATAGGGATCAAGCAAAGTTCCACTTTTGCCACTATCAGCAACCAGTCAAAAGGAATTTGATGTTATTGATTAAAATGAGTGGGCTCACAATTTCATTACAAAATAATTGTAAAAATGTCTAGTTCTTTCCTGATGATGGCAAAATCTATAGATTTTGTACAAACTTCCAGTCTCTTCTAGCTAAATGATATCTTCTGTACTATTATGGATTAATATCTATATGCCTCATTAAAACAAAGGAGTAAAATCAGCATACTCTTTCCTCTGCAGACAAGAGAAGAGTGGCAATATGTGTTCCTCATTGCCTCACTGGTACATTACGGCGGTGTGATCTTTTATGGCCTCTTTGCATCGGGTGAGAAACAGCCATGGGCTGATCCAGAGCAAACCAGCGAAGAGAAATGTGGCTTCATCGATGAGGATGAGCTGGCTGAGGAGACCGGAGACATCACACAAAACTACGGTGCTCTGGGCGCCCCGGCTAAGACCTATGGAGCCACCTCACAGATGAATGGAGGATGGCCTGATGGATGGGAGAAAAGAGAAGAATATGTACAAGAGGGAGCAGAAGAAGGAGGATATGGATACAGGCAGGGCAGGGAGTACTCTTAGACAACACATACAGCCACACAGACAAAGCACATAAATACAATCAATGCACACATCCACATGATAGACGTATTTTCTAGTGATTGTGAGTTCTAAAAAAATGCTAAATTAATGAGAAAGATGTAAAATAATACACATTGTTGTATGTTTGCACAAAGGAAAATAATAAAATATAAAATAAGACAAGCTGTTAAATAGATAAAATATATACATACAGTATATATATATATATATATATAAATATATATAAAAGTAAAATTATAGAAAGATGTAATACATATCAAATTGGCAGATTGTAACTGTAAATTGTCTATGTAAAAAAAAGAAAAATAAGTGAATATATTTCAAGTGCAATCTTGTGTAATGTTGTGAAAATAATATTTGCACCTCAACATTCTATAGAATTAGTTTAGTTGCAGGTGTTGAGAACCACCACACCTCATAACGGCTCAAATAAGAAATGCACACAGAGCCAAACCAGCGACAGAAAACCCTGTACCCTGAACAAATATACTGGTTTTTCTGTTTCCTTTGCTGATTGCACTTCGAAAAATCATACTGTGCCACTGCACAAAACCATGAGCCTGTTTTTTCCATGATGTGTTATTCTTTCATTGTAGATGGAGTTTTTTTGTGAGACTTTAGAGGATTTGGGTCTTTGACACTGTATTTAAGAGCACAGCTATAAAGAAGAAGAAAATAAAACACAGAGGTGTAAAAATAAATGTGTTTCTTAGCCTGGATTAGGACAATTCATTTTCAGACGTTTTAAGGCTGAGAAAATGATTTAAAGCATGTATGGCTTAGCAGAATATTTTGTGTATTACCAAGGTTTGTCAAGCAACATTGCTAATCAGAAAAGAAGAATTTATGATGTAGTTAGCTATAATGGCATTGTCTATTGGCTAGTTTTATATTAAGTGATAGCACAGCCATCCACTGCCAGGAGAGCATAAGAGCACAATTAGTTATGATTTTATTGCATAAGAATTAGTTTAGCTAAATTTTAAGCAATATTAGCCATATACTGGTTGCATATAAAGAAATGCCACGACCTGAGTTTCCTTAAAGCATCTTAGCACAATTATCCTTGGTATATGGTCGAGTGACCATCACACTGTACACGGCTTTGCCAGTTAATTGAAGTGAGTGGTCTCCTCCAAGCACATATAGCTGGGCTATGGTGTTGCACATCCTACAGTCTCGCGTCTTTGCTCTCAGATGTCTGCTTCCATTTTATGGTGATTCTCAGATTGGGGATTAGTGATAAATATTGACCAGCCAAGAAAAAAGAAATAAGAAAAAAATAAAGCACAGAGTGGATAAAAGAAAAGCACAGAGTGTCCAAAAGACCCAATCCTTCAGTCCCTTCTGATTTTTGGAATCCCAGAGTTAACACCATGCCATCTTGATGTCCGTGAATTGTAGTTATGCATGGATGAGAACACTGTTTCTAGCTGTACATCTTTTAAAACAACTCCTTTTCTGCTTTAAGTTACTGATGGGTTAATTTCTTTGCACAGTTAACCAAAGGTAATGTGTAGAGTTGGGTTTTAGCCGTGTCGAGTTTAATGGGTGGGGGGAAATCCCGTAAAGACTCAAAAACAGCTACCTGCTTTAAAAACAGCCGGAGTAGGTTTTAAGCATATTCAATGTACAAAGCAATAAATCCATGGTAACAGTTAATGTTTATCCAGTATGAACAAAAAAAGAAAAAATATGTATGTAACTCATTAGCACATTTAACTGTAGTGACTTTTGATTCGAGTTGTGTTTTTGTGATGACAATTAAAAAAAAAGATCAAATATAAAGTTATTGTTAAAACATGTATAAAAGATATAAATAGATTTAGCAGGAGTCCAGTGCAAAACTCTTTGACTCTTTTATAAGGAGTGTTTGCGCTGGACCCACTCACCAGAAGAGAATGATTCCTACGTGCCACCTACAGCTAGTTCCTGAGTGAAACTCGCTACGGTTCTCAGTCCCGTAGGTGGACACACCTCTGTAGTTGTCCTGTGTGGTTGCCAGTGGTTGCATTTTTGCAAGTATGTTGTTGTCAGATGTTCCCCTTCCTCCCTTCCCAATCCCTCCCTGCCTTTATTTGACTTCCCTCTTGTTTTTGGTCTGTGTTTTGTCAGTGACTTGAGACCTTCTCCTCTTATCTACTTACTTCCTCTCATAAAAACCCACTACTGCTGCAATATTCAACAACGAAAGGGGTTGTTTGTAAAGGTATTCAGAAATGCACAAATATTACAGTTATTAGCAAAGACATTATGGTACCATATTCCTGTTTTGTGCCTCAGAGTAAAGTGTGGCTTCGTTTGCTGTGTTACCTGTAAATTGAGAGGTTTGTTGATGTCAAAATGAAATGCTCTATATATCCTTTTTATATAAAAGTATAACAAAATTTTATACCAGTGTCTGCTTCCTCATTCTACAGGCAAACGCACACGACATAATAACACGTTTATTCACTCATTCATCTATTCTTTAGTGACTGTTTTGTTCTACTCATGGGCATGATGGATGTGGAGCCTATTCTAGGAAAACTGGACATTTAAAGCATCTTATTTAATGTGGATAATGTTATTTAGTGTGGATATTTCCTGAATAGGACTCCAGTCTATTACAGGTTACCAAACTGACACACATTAACACCTAGTGGTGCTTAGAGTAGTCTATCCATGTACTGGCATGTTTTGGGAGGTGGTAGAACACTAAAAAATCCAGAGGAAATTCATGAAGCGTGCCATTTAGACCCAACAGCTCTCAAATAAAACATCAATAGTTAAAACATGCATGCTATTGATAAGCCATTGTGTATAAATAGTAAACCTCTGGACTTATCTGTGGTGAAATCAATAGTCTAGTCCCTGGAGCTCTAAAGCCCTACTGGCCCCTCTAACCTATTATTGGCCACAGCAAGTAGGAATTGCACTCATAAAGCTATTTGGAGAATGTGTTCCAACCTCGCTTTTATTAGAACCTGTTCTGCTTGCTGATGAGGCAAGCCAATAATTGATACCCCAAAGTCTTAAAAATATCTGATCTTATAAATATGATTATACCTGACAAGCAGAACACATTGACCTTTTAGTCTTGCTAAGAAAGATATTTTTTTCCTTGATTTTATTTCTCTGTGTGAAAGACAAGTGAGTAGGGGGCTAAATAAGACATGTTTAGGGGAGGGGGGTCATGTTTCATTTTACTCAGGCAGGATATATGATAGGAAGTGAGTGTCTCATCACATCCAGGGACCTTCACGGAGCCCACAATGTCAGACCACTCTGACGCCAAAGGTGACGCGCTGCAGCTGGCATCCAATTATACCCGTTCACTTTATTACATAGTGTGAGTGAGTCACTAATTGGATAACCTTCCCGAAGTTGATTGATTTACACGAGCCGGAGAAAGACATTCGTGCTTGATTAAGCTTAACTCATCAATTGTTTGTGATGACATAATGAAGCTGGAGATTTAGCTGACAACATGCACATGGAGTTTGTTTCGTCAGAGGATGATACATTGAAAAACGATTGTCATTACATTCTTGAAAATTATCGCTTGATTAACAAATCAATAAAATTGCAGGCCTTGCTATTACAGAGCTGAAATCTTGACTGATAGTTTAATTTCTGAGAGAGAATCCCATTTTATTTGTAGCATCTCACAGACTCTATCTGCTATAATGTTCCATCTGAACAGGAAGAGTGGCAGCTGTGGTGAGATCACAGCTCGTGCCATAGCAGCTCAGCTCCATTACTTTGTGTTAATTTGACAGGCACAATGAGTGTCACTCCCCCTGCAAAGCATGTTAGCTCACACTCGGCTGGCCGGAACGTCACGGGTCGCTTGCTACTGCGCCTGAACTTTGTCCAAAAAACAGTGCAAAATGCAATATAATGAGAGCAGAATCCAATGTGGTGTGAATATTTTTATTATGTCTAAACAGAATGTTTGGTTAATTGGGGGGTGTATAGGTTTGGCTGTAATGAGAATTTAATGATCATGTTTGTGTGCACGTGCTCACGCATATGCTCAGCATCTCACGCATGACTATGTCATTGCTGGTGGGGGGCAGGTGTTCCAGTCATCCCTGAGGGACAGGCATGTGAGTTGTAGTGACTGAAAATCACTCTTTGATGACAGGGGCAGCTCAGGGACTAGGGAAAAGCCTGGTCGACTCATAAATATCCCCTTGATCTGAGGAGACGAGAAAAAGGATGGTGGAGAAGAGGAGGTGTGGCTACCTAGTATCCAAGCTCCACTGGGACCAGGGGCAGGGGTCTGAAAGGAAGCCATGTAATCCATCTCCTCCAGCTCTCTTCTGTTAGATGGAAATGCACCAAAATGAATTTACTGTGGGTATTAAAACCCAATAATGCCCTGCATTCTCCCCCCACTGCTTCCCCTCCATCACTTTCTACTCCACCCTCATCAATTATTACACACTTTCATTAGGTTCGGCATTGTTATCAGCCAGAAAGTGTAATCTGATTTAGGGATTTTTTTTTTTTTTTAATGCATGGATATTCCTTGGCATTCTTTGAATCCATGTTTGGTTATGTGCTGTCCAGATTTTTTTAAAAACAATTTCAACCTTGCTTCACAACAAGAATTGACGTGTTTTGTGCATGGTTGTTTGCTTTAAATAAGGATTTTGTAGAGGTCATATGCTGTAGTAAGGGAGGGAAGCTCACACATGTTTATGGACGTGTGCTTGTTTGCAGTGAAGGAACCTGGTTTACCTTCTAATCAAGGAATGACAAATGACAGGTCAACAAATATAAAACTACTTGTAAAGTAGTTTAAAGTAAACTGAATTTAAGTTTAATTGTATAACAGATTTACAGGTGTATTTACATTGATCAGCAATAAAATTAACACCATTAACACTGATTATCAATTATATACCAGTAAACTAGTAACATAATCATGGGCACCCAAGGCTCACCCATGCTCATAGGGAACATACTGTAAGCTAGCACACCCTGTCTAAACCCAAAGAAAAGCCTTTACAGTATAACTCACCAAAAAAGTAAACAAAAAGGCACCAGAACACCCAGTGCAATACAGCATGCCATGCACGGGGCCAAGCAGGCAAAGAGCCCAAGGCTGCCACCCAGCCTCCAAACTCCCCAGATCCCAATCCGATCAAGCATCGATGGGATGCAACAGACAAACAAGTTCAATCCACAAAGGTCCCACCTCGTATCCCATAGCACCCAAACAATCTGCTGCCAATATCCCGGTGCCAGACACCACAGCACACCTCTAGAGGTCTTGTCAGAGCTGCCCAGGCAGGAAAAGGACAACCTACAAAATACTGGGCATAATGTTTTGCATTGTAAAATTATGGCAGATCTGTGCAATTCACAGATATCAGCATGCTTTCACAACATGTTAATAGTGTAAATAATACTGATATTTATATTTATACAAGTGTCAGAAAATTAAGTTTCCTAAATTCAATTTTAAATGTGCTGAATTCAATATCTTCTAGTAAAAAAGATTTTTTAAAACCAAAACATCTGGCTTCCTCTGTGAAATCCTACACTTTTTATTTCAATATAATTGGAGTCATAATCTAATGACTAAGAATTACTGACTTTTACTGACCATTTGTATTCCTGCATGGAAAATCACAGCTTTTGGTCCAGTCCTGGACCCCAGATAATAAGACAACGAGTGGCTGAAGGCACATAGCCAGAGAGGAAGACTGAGGGACTCCTGGGAGGTGGCCTGACCTTTTAGAGGAGCTGATTTACAAAATTCAGTCTGCCAATCCATAGCGCTGTCAGGAGACCCACACCACATCCTGTTCTGTTGATTCATTATATACTTACACAAAGAAAAATAGACACAAATACAATTTGTCATGGTATAATATTATCAGGTTTCTGTGTCAAGAATGCCATTCAAATGATTTAGTATAATAAGAGTTTTTCTTCCCTTTCTTCCTCTTTTCCAATGGTTTGAGTATTTAGTTATAAATTTTTTTTTTTTTTTTTATCACAGAAGGCGAATATGTCTCCAGCAAAAATAAATAAATAACTAAAAATGGTTGAGAGAGAAGAGAAAGCAGTAGAACCTTTTATGGTCTGCTTGCCAGTACAGGCTTTATTCATCCTGGACTCTCCACCAGATGGGAGCCAGAAGAGTGTGTATGTGTATGTGTGTGTGTGTGTGTGTGTGTGTGTGTTATATGTGTATGAGAAAGAGACAGAGAGACAGAGAGAGAGAGAGAGAGAGAGAGAGACAGAGAGAGAGGAGGGGTGTCCCCATATAACCAGATATGGGGGCTTTTCAGCTCCTTTGTTCACTGGCAGCCTTCAATAACATCATTGTGTGGGGTGTATATGTGTGTGTCCCTGTGTGTGTATGGGGGGGGGGGGGGGGGGGGCGCAAAATCTCATTA
>JAQMYJ010000023.1:7304312-7349094 GCA_030014305.1 Clarias laeviceps | reverse complement strand
CGCCCCCCCCCCCCCCCCCCCCCCCCCCCCCCCCCCCCCCCCCCCCCCCCCCAGCAAAATCTCATTAAAAGTGAGGGTGCAGTAAAAAGGACTGAAATCCCATTAAGACGTCTATATGCACTTCAAACAACTCTTGAGGTCACATTGGATACAATGTGTCAGAAGAAAATACTAACAAAATAGCTAAATATAGAGAAAAGCTAAAAGTTTTATGAAGTAACCTATATATTTAGTCAATTTAAGAAATTAATGAACCATTGCTTGAAACAGGGTCTTGTGTGAGTCATGTGAGAAATACACACAGTTGCACACACCCTTTTCTTCCTCTCCCAGTTGCTTATTGATTTTTCTTGTGTTGTGCACACACCTCCTCTGCAGATTTGATTAGTGAAGCTGAGGTGAGAGAGAGAGAGAGAGAGAGAGAGAGATTGACTGATTGATTATTGACTCTCCTGATAGCTGGGCTACATGTATCTTCATGAATACTGTAGACCAGTGGTCTATTATAGCATAAGTAAATGTATTATGAAATGAAGTGATTTATAATATTCATAGTGATTTATAGTTACACACTTACACTCTCAGTAGTGTTTGTTTCAAACATTCCAGAGATAATTACCTTGTCCTTAAAGAATGAAAAATCTATTTACTTTAAACTTTTAATGGAAGACTAAGGTGGTTCTATACTTGCAACTACATGAGTTATTTTACAATTGGGCAAAAGACATTTTAAACATAGTTAATGTGTCCTTTTACAACAACCCATAAGTAAAACAACACCAACAACAACAACACCCTATATACACTTGAGCTTTAAATGTAAATATAATGCTTATTAAATTTATCTTTTGGTGATAATGTGTCAATTCATTGGGCATTAAAGGTTATGAAAAAGTGCACCTAAACGTATGGTGAACCCAGATGACAAACACACTTATGGAAAGTTGTAATATTCCAAATGTCACATATATGTCGAATGTTCAACAGAAAGTTGCATCATACAAATTTCCTGGAGATCTTGGAATAAAAAAAAAAAACTAAAACGTGGTCATGTCGAATGCAGAATCCTAAATTATTCATTAAAAATTAGGTTGAATACTTTACAATATTTGTGCCTAAGCTGCTAGGTAACAACATTTTATGTAGTTGATGTTTCTATGCAAAAAATAAAAAATAAACTCATACTTTCAATTCTGTTAATCATTTAACAGAAAAATACATAGTTATTAAAAAATTTGAAAATATGAGATGGAATGGAATGTCACATGGAATGCTTGTTTTAAAATTCATTGCGGAAAATGATTAAATTGCAAAATAATAATAATAATAAAACTAATATATAATTAGTACCCCAATCACGCTCTAACAATAAATCCCTGGTTAAGGTCTGATGATCTGAAAGACTTGACTGCTGCTGATGTTTCTTTTTGTGAGGGACAATGTGATTTTCACAACCTGCAATTTCACTAATTGGAAAATGATACATTTCAACTGAAATGGTGAAAGAAGCTGTGGTAACCATGCACACACACACACACACACACACACAGAATGTATGAAAGGCTTTGTTGGTTAAGGTTTAATTCGATAATTGAATTGTAAAACACTTTGTGAGGTTAAATAACAGACATGTTGAAGCTAGCTGGACCATATTTTATCACAGGAAAAAAACATATTTAGCTCAGCTAGCAAGGTTTTGTTCAACCTTCTCTGGACATTAACGCATCAACTAATTTTACAAGCAGAAAGCTACAATTAGAGTTACACTGGCCGGTGTAAAATTTATGTTCAAATTTCTGTAGAGAGAAAGAACTAAACACATACAAACCAAAAGGTTAACTACTTGGCTAATTACCCCACTACTGTAATAACCAGAGCAAATCTTGCTGTAGTGTCACCCATTTTTAGACATCTATTTTCATTCAAACCTAGTCTCGTTTATAATTTAGGGCAGGGCTAGCAGTCATGCTTTTTCTCATTTTAATGCAGTAAATCTTATTTAATATAGAAAATTCATTATTTAATGTATTTGGTTTTTGAATATCCCCACATGTGTTATTTCTGAATCTACAGTTTTCTGACATTCGGTCAGTAAGAGCACCTCACTAATATATCCCGATATTTTACAGGTTCCTCCCTCTCTCTCACTTCCTTTGTGTAGCAGCATGTGGCAAAGACACTGATCGGTGAGTGTTAACCTCCGGCACTAGCTCATCACTTCTGAGTTCAGTGCATAACTAATTGACCTTCTCATTACCTACAGATTCACTTGTCCATGAGTCCATAAAACTAGCCAAAGCCTGCTATCAGTGTAGCTTGTAGTCTAACCGAAGCCATGTTGATGGTATAAGGTAAATTGCATAAAATACATACATGTTTTTTAGAATTGAGTACTCTATGTGACATAAATATGGATACACATCTTGTAATTAAATTACAACAATGTATCATTAATTCTTTGCATATTAATATGACATACTCTTGATAGATGCAATATGACTTAAAAATTCTGATAAATTCAGACTATAAATAATATAAATGTTAAGATAAATATTGTCATTTGGCAAGTCATAGGGAATTAAAAAATCATACATTTACTTTACCCATAAGGTATAACTGTTTAACTAATTTAAGAAAAACGTACATAAAGAGTTAGGATTAACCTCGTCAGAAATTCTACACATCTCTGGAAATTTACTGTAGAGATAAAAGACATTCTTGGAGAATATACAGTACAGCAATCAGCCATAACATTAAAACCTCCTGCCAGGTGGTCCGTTATCTGGCACATAGATGTTAGCAGCAGATTCTTTTAGCCCTTGAAAACTGCCACACCTGGGCCTCCCTAGATCCAACTTGGGCCTCCCTAGATCCAACTTGTTTTCTCTAGCTGGTCTGACAGATGCTTGATCAGATTAAGATTTAGGGAATTCAACACTGTGACCTCTTTGTGATGTTCCTCAAACAATCCTGAACATTCTGTGCAGTGTGGCAGGGTTAATTCTCCTGCTGAAAGAGGCCACTGACATTAGGGAAAATTGTTGCCATGAAAGGCTGTACTGCTGTACTTGGCCTGCAACAATGTTTATGCAGGTAACAACCATATAAATGCCAAGACCCAAAGATTCCCAGCAGAACATTTCAGAGATCATCAAACTGCTTCTGCCAGGTTGCCATCTTGCCAAAGTTCATCCTGGTGCCATCTCCAGGTAAGCTACACACATGCACCTGGATATACGAATGATGCAAAAGAAGATTTAATTCATCAGTTTATGCCACCTTTTTTCATAGCTCCATGGTCATTGCTTCATTGTTCCTGAACAGAGGTCAAGATGGGCACTCTGACTAGCATGCAACTATACAGACCTATAAACAGCAAGCTGCGATGCACTGTGTGTTCTGACACCTTGCTATCAGCATTAACTTTTTCAGCAATTTGTGCTACAGTAGCTCTTCAATGAGATGAAATAGATGTACTATAAAACCAATGAGTGTTGGCCCTGTTTCTGGTTCACTGGTTGTCCTTCCTTGAACCACTTTTTGTACTGGTTTGTACTGGTTCCTTGAACCACTTTTTGTACTGGTTCACTGGTTGTCCTTCCTTGAACCACTTTTTGTACTAACCACTGTACATATCAAGCACACCCACCAAAAAAAAAAAAGCCATTTGAAAAAGTTCTGACCCAGTCATCTGTCAGTTATAGTTTACGTGTAGGCCATAGCATATTATTTGGCTCATTATCAAACCATTTTGTGAACCCTGTGAACCCTGTAAATGGTGGCATAATCAACCTGAAAGAACAAAATTCTTTCCCAATAGGATAAAAGTGATGATTCAGAAGAATTGCTATAGATTTGCAGTGACGCTTCACTTTAGAAGGACAAGTGAATCCAAACCACAGAATAAAAAAGACACCAATTTTCTTTTCCACCATCTTATATAAATTATGTAACAAAATTTTGTGGACACTTGATCAACACACTTATATGTGCTTTTTGAAAATCCCATTTCACTTTTAATCCCCACTTTGCTGTTATTATATAATTTATATCATACCTTAGTACCAGTGAAGACAAATGTTACAGCATATAAAACTATTTTGACCATATACTATACTTTATGTCTGCATTATGATTTGCTTCATGTGGGACAATGAAATTTTGCCAATAAATGAATCAATGAATTTGGTTTTTTCCCCCTCTTCACAGTACTTACACCATCACTCTGAGTGACTCACTCACTGCAGACTGGCCTGACTGAAATAATGTAGCTAGTGAGTCACACACACACACACACACACACACAGAGTTCATGACTTAACACATTGTCTCTCGTGAGCTTTTATTTGACTGCATCATTTCTCTTTTGTTCTCGCTACCTTGAAAATAAATCCTCAATCAACACTCACACACACACACAAACTTCTTTCCGCTCACTGCTGACAGGACAGCAGTTTGAATCTAAGCTGTAGTTTCTGGCCAATTATCTCAGGATCCAACTGTCTGGATCAACCAGGCCCCTGTTTACCCATCAGAAAGCTGCCACTCAGTGATTGCTGTCCAGAACACCAACAGACAATGTGTGTATATGAGAGCGAGAGAGAGAGAGAGATGGAGCGAGAGAGACAGAAAGAGAGAGAGAGAGAGAATCAAAGCTGCTGTCATGTTTTTCACTGTTGGATTGTTTCTTGCCTGGCTGTGTGCTTATGCATGAAACATTCATCTTTGATCATTCTGGTTAGCTGGACCTTAACACTGACCTGAACACATACAAAGTAATGCACTTTCATCTGAAGAGCAACCCAAATATATATATATATATATATTGACGTTCATCCTGGTGCCACTTTAAAATATGATACAATGGCAACTTCTTCTTAGAGATCTTTATCCACAGCCAAAATGTTTTTTTTTTTGTCAATGTGAGATCAGGGAGACGTTTTAAGCTTTGGAAGAAAACAATCCAGGAGGGATTAAAATATCAATAGGAAAGACATAGTACACAATTCAAGATTTAATTAATACCTTGAGTTAAATCAAAGGTAAATCCCGGCATGTGCAGGGATGGGAGATTGTTTCGAGAGGCCATGCACTGCAGCCCTCCTAAGTGGCATTAATAAATTGATTGCTTTCCACGCGTGCTCAATCAATTGCTGCCCCACCCAGACACCCATTTGCTCACTGAACTGTGCTGTCCCTGTCTGTCACTGAATAAAGAATGTGTTGTGTGTGTGTGTGTGTGTGTTTGGCTATCTGCCAATCTGCCCTATAATCAGCCTGCTAGTTGACTAGGATGTGCATCCATGCTTGTTTAGCGATGCATTAGTTTTGGTTTGTTTTGGAAAATCCCACTCAAAAGTTGTTCTTATTCATTATTCTTCTTACTCATTTAAAAAGAAGGGTCTGAGCAGATCTTATTTTCTTAACAAGGCCACAATGGAGCAGGGATGTGAGACCAGATTTGGATCACAGCCAGTCAACCAGCCTTCTACAGAAGGCCACACATGCATAATAAGGACCCATACAGGGAAAGGTCATCAGAAGGAGAAAGTATAAAGCTGTGTAGGTTTAGTTAGATGATGCAGATTATTATATTGTCTTTCATTTGATATCAAATCAAAATTAATGTTGGTATGATAAGGACAGTGGTTGACATTTGACAGTCGTTCTGTAACAACTCTCTTGAATGAAGACAGATGTCATAATGTTCTTATTTCTATGAGATCCTGCAATATAATTTATAATATAATATATAATAATTTATGGTATAAAATAATTCCTTTTTTTTAGCTTTCACAAAATGACATGTTTCAAAATCAAAATTAGTCATATATACCTGGCACAAAGACAGTAGGTTCGGAAAACATTTATACAGCTATGTGTGTGCATGTGTGTGGGTACACGATGACTCATTCTGCACCTGGAGTCACTCACACCTGTTTCCCCAGACACACAACCCAGTGTCTATGAGCTAGTCAAGGTCAGAGACCTTGCTCCCTCTCTCGCTCTCTTTTTCTCTAGTGCACACACAATTTATAGACAAAGTGCCGTGTCTCAGACTCCACATCCGCTCTCAGTGTTTGTTCATGTTACATATCTTGGCCCTGTAACTTTACCTTACTCTGACTTTTGGTGGCAGATGCTCTTCTCCTCATTCATCTAGCTTTCCGTACCTCCCCTCCCCCTTCGCTCCTCTCCCCATGTTACTATTCCGAAACGTGAGTTTCTGACGCATGTGCTGATGCAAGCTTGCAGACGTCCCGACAAACCCCACCTGAGCCAATCAGATTCAACTCCAAGCTCACTGGAAGCCACACCTTCGCTCATCTCGACTGCAGGCAGCAGTGCCACAGAGAACAGTGTGGTACAGTATGTTCTGGAAAATTGTATGTTCAATGTACTACATTATGGTTTACCATCATGATCTATAAAATGCATAAATATAATGTAGACCATTTGATATGTTAATACTACATTATAGTATTATTATTATTTTAAACTACAAAAAGGGATTTTTGCAACACATCTGTGTGTGTGTTTACTGTATATACTAAGGTGTACCCACTTTTATTATATGTAATGCTTGAGTGGCTTTGTGCCCATTCAAACCTGAATGTTTCCCTGGCCCCTCTCTTTTTCCTACACACACACACACACACACACACACACACACACACACGCACACCCACACACACACCCACGCACACACACACACACACACACACACTTTTGTTTTCTCTTCTATCTTGTGGAGACGAGGTTACCATGGAGACAGAGATACTTACAGAAAAAAACATTAAAATCTGTTTTTTATACAGCATCTTGAAATGAATTGATCAGTGAGAATCTGTTCAATGGTTACGAATGCAAGCGACTGTGAAATTGTACAATATTCCTGCGAGGAGGTGGGTTTAAACAGCAGAGGGCAGATAATATACTTACTTTAAAATCTTACATATTATTCTATTATTGCTTATTATTATTAAAATACTTTGGGGAAACACGTCTAAAATGTCTAAGTATCCATTGGATTATTATGATTTCTTGGCTTCCTAAATTTTATTTTGAAGCTACTGCTGACAGTCTTTTGTATGGTTCTACATAAAACAACAAAGAACCTTTCCTATCTTTCACTTATACCCCAAAATAAAACTGATCTATTTTATCAAGACAGCCCTTATCCATCACAGTCAAAAGAAGCTCTGCAGGTTTTACTGTGTACATTTTGTACTTTGTAGATGAAAGAAAGATAAAGACACAAAAAGACTTCTCTCTTTCAGGGTCTTTATTTGGATGTTGAGATGAAGTGCCGACATGGGTTAAGTGACTTTGAGCTGATAATGTGCAGATAGCAGTGTTCCGTCATATCCTAATGATATTACAGCGGCTCCCCATTCTCTCACCACTTTAATCTGATTACGAGAAAGGGTGGAGATCATGGGGGTAGAGTGGAGGTGGGGCCATTTTTATACAATGATGCCAAATGCAACAAATGAAATAAAACCAGTGTGCTGTGTAATGGTGCCAGAGAAGGCCAGGAATTTGAAAACATGCTGAGCATCATTAATCATTTTTGATAAACCATCAATGTGACCTTTTTGTTTTTTAATAATCAGAATTCTTTCAGATATTTTTACTTCTTGTTTAAAAGCAAGCCCAGCTCCACACAATCACAAGATTTGCCCACCCCTAGACTCACCCACTAGCCCAAGACCACCCCACTTCTGATCACAAGGTCGGATCAAGGCCTGTTATAAAGTTAGCGATAACAGAAGCTAACTTGTTTAACTGACATTTCTCAGCTTTAAATGTAACTATGAATTGCTATTAAAAAGACAATGTGTTTTTTAAAAACTAAAAAATTTGTCATCGTCAAATTGTTTTGCTGTAAGGTGTTAAATAATCAACACCAGAGTGGTGTAAGACAGGTAGAAGCCAAAAATGCATCTTCAGGGCCAGAAACGAAGTCTGAGAATTTCCATTTAAGGAGAAATAAATCCTAGTAGGTGACATCCATGAACATGCTAGGCACAAGATGAGCACCCTCGACAGGGTGCCAACTGATCACAGGGCACATGCACATACACACACACACACACACACACACACACACAGTAATCTACTATGAGCAATTTGGAACAATGCCTGTCATCACTTTAGATCATGGGGGGGGGGGATGGGCGGGGGGACTGGAGTAACTTCTTCAAAGGAAACCCAGTCAGACCTACATAGCAAGCATGTGGAGAACATGCAAACTCCACATCCACAGACTGTGCATTTGAATCTCCAGTCTTGGAGGTGCGAGGTAACAGAGCTAACCATTTAACCACTAGGCCTGAACACTCGTGAACATTCAGCTCTGCTGAAAATCTGACACTCTCTGTAATTATTTTCTGTTCAGAGCTGGAAGGCAAATGACCTGGGTGCAGAGCTGACAGTTATGAACAGTTTTCCCCATATCACCCCCAACACCTCCTCAGCTGTCCTCTCTCTGCTGTCGCCTCTGGTTGAATAAAAAAACAGGATATAATTCAATTTGGCACCGTCTCGGGTAAATTAACAAAAATGAGAGGGTGCATATTAAACCTAAATTAACTGCTTTCCTGAAGGACAGAAGTCTGATTAACAGCTTGTTTTTCATTCACTGAGTTTGCAATATATTTAATAAGAAACATTTCATAACATTTCAACTCAAATGCCGTATTAATATACACCACATAGAAAAGCGTTTGGCCAAACTTGCAATGACACTGTATACAAATACATATTCTTCAATATGGAGTTTGTCCACAAGATTTTGGAGTGTTTCTGTTGGAATTTGTGCCCATTCATTCTGTAGAGCATTCATGAGGTCAGGCACTGATGTTGGACGAGAAGGCCTGGCTCACAATCTCATTCCAGTTCATTCTAAATGTGCTCGATGGGGTTGAGCTCAATCAGGGCTCTGTGCAGGCCAGTCATGTTCTTCTTCTTCACATCAAATCATGTCTTTATAGTCCTGTCATGTTGGAAAAGAAAAGGACCTTCCTCAAACTGTTGCCACAAAGTTGGAAGCATAGCATGGTCCAAGATGTCTTGGTATGCTGAAGCTGGGGATAAGGGGCCTGATTTAAACACCCAAATTCAATCATTAAAAGGTTTGGCCTTTATATGAGGGGCTTAGGCTACTGTATACATGCCTATAAGATAATTTTGCATTTCAAAATATAAAAGCTGGATGGTTTGGTGACTGAATGTGAATTCTTGATGGAATGTAAAACAGAAATGATTTTCAGGCTGTAAATGCTGCAGGTTTGGATTGCAGTCAGGGGTTGACTCATCTATCTGATCGAGCACGGCTCCTCTTGACCCCCGGGACCAATCTGGGATCCGCGCCGGCAGCACGCGCCGGGAGATCCTCGCTTTTTTTTTTATTTTTTTTTTTACAACATTAATGTGGTTGTCCGGGAAACGCGCGACGCCGCCATCTGTCTCAGCCGCGCGTGCCGCTGATCACCATCGGCCTGTCGTGTAGCGACGACAATAACGTGCAAATGAATAAAACCAGCGATAAAACATGCGACGCGTGTCACACATTACCAGAAGGAGCTGGATAAAATTCTTTGCACATAAAAACAGAAAGTCTGTGAAAGGGTCCAGTCAAAAGATGCAGTTATTTTTTGGAAAAAAACACACACACACACACACACACACACACACACTGTCAACACTCTCATTTGTCTACAAAGAAATTATGTTTCACTGAGATGAAAACTGTTATATATTAACATATTAGTGAGCCTGATTGAAAGAAATAAACTGTAATGAACACTGCCCCCTGCTGGCCAGAGTTAATATGGCTTATGTGAACCGTCCATACGCTTCCCTTGCAGTTTATGTCAAACACAGAGATACAGACTGATAGACACACATATCATATATGACCGAAAGTTTGTGTATACCTGACCATCATACCCATACCATGATCTTTTCCTACACTGGTGCGACAAAAATTGGACACACAATTGTCTAGAATGTATTTGTATTCTGTATGAACATTTTCCTTTAACTGGAAATAACAAACCCAAAGACTTCCAGAATGACAATGCGTCTTTGAACAAATCGGTGAGATCTGTAAACACATTATTTTGGGCCAAGGTTGGTGTAGAAGAGCTCGAGTGGCCTGTGCAAAGCCCTGACCTCGACCCCACTGAACACTTGGATGAACTGGAATGCTAATGGCACCTCAGGCTTTCTCCAGAGAATCCAGAAAAAACCCCACATAATACTGGGTTTACAGAACTGGAAAATGTCTGACATATTTATAAAAGACACAAAACACACTGTAGATTATCACATGTGATATTCAAATAATAATAATAAAAAAAATTTACACAGGACATCATGTAAATCAAAACTGCAAATATGATAGCAATCAACTGTATTAGACTGAAATTTGAAATATACATAATTTTCCTCTACATTTGATTAGAAGAACTGATTATTTAAACATCCGATAAACAGGCATAACAGAGCCAAATTTAGTGATTTGTAAGCTTGCAACGCGGAAGAACAAAGTGTACGTTTGTTAGTGAGATAAATACTAAGGTTGTAAAACTTGCGTGATGATATACAAAGTGTTCAGAGGAACAGGATGTCTCGGATAAAAGTCAACTCTTTAAATGCTTTGATCTGCTTCAAACAGCACAAACAGTCCACAACTGATGATAGGGCCCAAAGGATTGAAGAACCGTTGTGTTGCACATTACAGTTACTGCTTGCTTCAGAAGTAGAAAGGGTTCACCATGATTTCACTAAGCAAAAAGTATTATTTGGGTTCTTGATCATCCTCAGCACTGAAATGACAATAATGTGGCATCTTAGTGCTGGTTTGAGGTGATTTATAAAAACCTTAAATTTCATACTGGGATAAAAACAGCTCACCAACCAAGACTATACAACCAACAGCTGTGCTGTGGTCAGAAATTAACATTGAAGAAACAAAAACAGATGGGAAAGAATTGTATTAAGAATGGCCCATTAACAAATTATAGTTGTTCAGCTGTTGTCCATTTCTGTTAATGAAGGAGATTAGCAAACTGTTCAAGAAATCTGATTTAGGGAAAGGGAAATTGATACTTTATATCGATACATTTGATCCTGACATTTCCTTACAGTCAAAGACAATGAGGTCATACAGTACATAAGTTCATATGGTCCAATAAAACTGCTACAGCAAATAGATAGCACTTAAGAACTGTTTCTACCTTCTGCATACAATCTTCCCTTGCTCTTCGGTTGGTACTGTTTTGCAGTAGAGTTTTAATTCATAAGTTTAGCCTTAATTTCAGCCAGGTAATGAGCCTGATCAATTTTTGGGAAAATGTAGCCTATATAGTGAAACAAAGATTAATTCAGTTTATCTGATTTTTATTATTAAAATTATATTTTTAAAGTTCATTTGTCTTATTATATATATATATATATATATAATAAGACAAATGAATTGTTTTTGTAGACTGTTTGGAGTTACAAACTAAATATTAAAAATAAATATTTGTTTCAAAATTTGTTTCCATTACTTCCAGGATTAGCACAAAACCGAAAGTGTTGCAGAAGCTTATAACTTTACACAAATTTATGCAAGGTGTTCATGTGATCAGTGTACTACAATCTGCCCTCCATGAAAACTCTACTTTGATCTAAGAAGTGTGCCGCCACTTTTAGACTCTTATTTGCATAATCTCTTTGTGTGTGTGTGTGTGTGTGTGTGTGTGTTCTCTTCTTTTCAACCCTGGGTCAGCCACAATTCTTCCTCAAATATTATAATATACCCTAGTCATGTGGCTCAGTATCTTAAAAAAAAATGTGCATATAATTGTTATTTTAAGACATTTATTTTGGTGGGATTTGTCATGTTATACAAATTGTTTGAACAAAATAAACATTTTGATCATTTTTATTTAAACTTCAAGTCATAAAAACTATTATACATTTATTGTGATTATTTGAAGTGAAATATAATCCAAGAACATCTTTAATGTAAATAATAATTCCCACGAAAGAGTAATGAGGTCCGACATCTAGTTTTGATATTTCTTGGTTTCTTGGTCAAAAAGCAAATAAGTGATGTCGCACAACTTTACAGCTCTCTCAAACAAGTTCACTTTGTCTTTGAGCACTTCCTCAAAGTGTATGACTGTGGCTGCGTCCCAAACCGCACTCTACTCTGCTACATAGTATTCTGTCAAATCAGCGGACAACGCTGCGTTACCATAGTTACCACAGGTAGCCTGCCTATTTCCCGCATTGAGCACGCGGTTTGGGACGTAGGCAGTGAGATTTGGTTTGTGTGTGTGTGTGTGTGTGTGTGTGTGAGGAGGAACTTGAATACTGACGGTGTGTTGGACAGCTGGAGTTCCACATAGGTGTGAAGAACTTGACTAAGGTAAGTCTTGTACTACTGTTTTTCATGTTCTTTTTAACTTATTAATGACCTTGTGCAAGGTACAAGATTTACAATGTCTGTAATTAAATAACATTCATTGAGATATAATAATTAACATAATTTATTGGCATGCTTTATTAATCCATTGGAGGATAATACATACAATACAAGACTACAGAGGGAAGTCATCTGCAAATATACAAACATAGGCTATGTAGATATACATAGGCTATGTAATGCAAAAATTATAAATTATAAATACAGTTTAGATATACAGTACAGTACAGCAGTGTTCAATCAACAGATTGCATTAGAACAAAATGAGGAACACAGACATAGACAATAAGATATTTACTGTAATAAGTACAACGAAGGATGTTTAAAAATTGTTTCCATATCTGTGTCTGATGATGTAGGAAAATTAATAGGATATTAAGACATTAATAATAAAAATATATTTTTTTAATTATAATATGTACTGTATGTTCATATCATCATTTCTGTTGAATTTGTTTGCTATAGGAAATATGTCTGTATATATCTCTTAATCTTGATAATACAAAGTTGCTCAAGAAAATAATCAGTGTGCAGTTGATTTCTTGTAATCTGTTGCCAAATTTGGATATAACATGATGTTGTACCCCTGTGGTGAGATTATTCCGTCCACCACCACACATACAGATCAGCCATCATCTGACAGTGAGATAACACCGATTATGTCATTACGATGCCAACTGTCAAGGAGTGGGATAGATTAGGCTGTGTTAAGTTGATGTCTTAGAAACATACAAAAATATACAATCCTAAAGATCCACCAAATGTCTACCTAATGTCAAAAATTTGCCAGAGCATCTCCAAAATGTCAGGTCTTGTGGCCTTGTGTCAGGCTATTCTCCAAGCTGTATGCAGCAGTTAGTACATCTCATTAAAGCACATGGGATATGAGGGCTAGCGCCTTTAGTCTGATCTCACATGCCAGCACAGGCAGTGTAGCGCGTGGAAACCTTGGGTCCTGGCATTCATATGGATTTTACATACTTCTGACACAGACCACCTGTCGAGACATTGTTCCTGACCGAGTCAGGTATAATGTCTAGTATTGTTGTTGAACCTGTCTCATAGAAATGACCAGATTCATGTGCTTGGCTGATAGGCGTGCGGTCTGCAGTTGTAGCACCCACCTCAAGGTGATGGCTGATTATGCAAATTTAAGGTTTAAATGAGAACTTTGGTTTATGATAACAACCATATCTTATATTGCACTAGACATTTTATGCAATGTTTGCAGCGCACAGAAACTTTTAGGGGTAAACCATATATATAGGAGCAGCGATGGCAGCAATTCTGGATTAAATGTCAGAGAATGATCATTATATAACCCATTAATGGGTCCTGTTTCTGTATCTTGTCTCAGTTTTCCTGCTCTGGAGCTAAAGCTTCGTGAGCTTACTGTGTTTCACATACACTGTTTTTGTTGTCAAATGCAGTACTGTTATTAATAGTACTATTAATAGTAGATGATACCAGCTCAAGTTTCACAGACACACTGCAGGAAATATTAAATGAAAATACGTTTTGAATTGCCCGAGCTCAAGCTGGTGGATTTGATATTGGAACAGTTTATGTTATGCTACCTGGATACAACCTTTCTCCTTCAAGTTTACATAGAACACAATGTGCTAGAAAGCTCACGGCTCTTTCATAGGATTCGCCCTGGATCAAATGTTGGGTTTTGGCGTAGACCTTCATGTTCAAACAGACCATCAAAAAATATAAAAGAAATCATTGTTTACCTCTTCTTTTAAATGGATTAGAATAAGAGCACTGATTTAGGAACATTTATTCCTCTCATGTACTTTTGACTGTGATTGTTTGGACAGGTGAAGTATATGACAACATCGACAGTCATGTGTGATGGTTTTTACATTTTACATGAACTCATATGACAGACAGTCTTCCTTTCTAGCGCTGCACAATAATGACTGGATCATGATTGTTTATTAACACTAAAATCATACTTAAACATCATAACTGCAATTTATCATGTCAATTTATAAAAATATATATTTTTATTGATACTAAATAGACTGCTCTATAACACAAGTCTCTGTTCTTTCAATTCATTGAATCCAGTTAAATAATTCCACACCTTAGTCACATGGATTAGTGTTAACAGGATCTGACTAAAGTTTCCATCAACTGACTATGAAAGCAGCTTCCATCCGCAGTACTTAGAAGTGCTTTAAACCATAGTCACGATCACATCCTTCAAAACAACAAATTGGTACAACATACAAAGTTAGAGAAACTAACTTAAAATGAATTACAGAGCTCACAGACAGCTGCAAAAAAAAATTAGACCAGCAAGGAGGAAGCAATCCAACACGTTTGCAGAATGAATGAAGTAAAGCTGGTTTCTTAGCCTCAGTGCCAGAGATCCATTGGTCTGCATTAAACAGATTCCTGGCATATCCAGTTTTATAATTAGCTAATAAATCATTTGTGTTTGGTGATGTTTAAAACTAAAGTTGTTCAAGGTAAAAGGTTGCAAACATTTTTGTAGCATACTGTACATAGCAGGATATATTATTAGAATTGAAGTTTATTCTGTTTATTGAGTTTCAAATTCTTCAATTATTTATCAATGACTGATTTTTCTATAACAACGTGGTTGTTTTAATACATTATTATTTCTATTGTAAAAGAAAATTTCGCAGTGATCATACAGTGATCAGATATGACATTAAAACAACTGACAATGAATAACGTTGGTGGTCTTATTACACTGGGACCTGTCACTGGGTGGGATATATCAAACATCAAGTGTCAGTTCTCGAAATTAATGTGTTAGAAGCAGGTCTGGTTGGAGCCACAGTCTGGTCAAAGTTCCCAAAATGATCCGTGTACACCAGTGAATGCACCTATAATATAAACATTAGCATCAAGACTGAACCACAGAGCAGTGAACAAACATATTTGTGGACAGTCGGATGTGTGTACTTCAATTATCTGGGGAAGAAATAGCACCAGGCTGCACTATGGGAAGAAGACAAGCTGATGGAAGCACTGTGATAACTCTGGTCAGTGCTCTACTGGAAACCTGGGATTCATGAAGATGTTTCTTTGACATGTATAACCCACCTAATCCTTGTTGGAGATCAAGTAGATGTCTTCATGACAAAGGTATTTCCTAATTTCCTAAGCCATTGCGCTCAATCCTCACCTGCTCAGATGTACAATGAGGGAAATTTAAGTCACTCTGGCTAAGGGTGCCCGCAATTGCCATAAATGTAAATCTAAATGTAAAACCACAGCACACCTACAAAGGTCTTGTGCAGTCTGAGCTGGGGAGATTAGGCAGGTGAGTTTAATGCGGTATGTATATAGTCAGATCTTTCACACAATGATATTTACAGTAGTAATGGATTTTAAAGAACATGTCCTTAAGTAATATTTTTTTTGTTTTTTTTCATCCGACAGTATGTCTTGTTTTTTCAACCCCATGAGAGGAAGAAACAGAGAGGATGGTGAAGGGATGGCCATTTATACTGTAGATGCTGTATTACTTGTATCAAAGAGACTAACTTATTTCAAATATGTTACATGTATGGAGATGGAGAAAAGAAATTATGTGATGTTCTATAAATTAATTTCAAACTAATGACAGCTTGGCGGCACGGTAGTGTAGAGGTTAGCACTGTCGCCTTGCACCTCCAGGTTCTGGGTTAGATTCCCGGCAAGGCTCGATTCCCGTCTCTGTGTGCATGGAGTTCTCCCCGTGCTTGGTGGGTTTCCTCCGGGCACTCCGGTTTTCTTCCACACTCCAAAGACCTGCAGATTAGCTCTCCTGGGATAGGCTCCACCCCCCGCAACCCTGAATACAGGATAAAGCGGTATAGACGATGAGAAGTAATGACAGATTACTTAAATATGAGAGGAATAAAACACTTTAGGATGTATTGTTACCGGAAAATGATTGACCACCTTCTGTTGATCTTGAGATTAAATTTTCCAAACACTAGATACAGGATTAACTTGATCTGCTTTTAGATGCTTTACTAGTCACATTGCAAATATCGATTTCATATATGACCAAACCAATCTCAGGGCTTTGAATGACCATTAGTGTGACCTGTGTGTCTAACAGAGAAATATAAACTTAAATTATACTATTGAAAATAGTGAAAATCTGTAATAAATGCCATTTTTGGCCCTGATGGTTGCAGTAAATATGTAGTTGGTATGTTTTGTGTTATATATTATTGTGTTTAATTTATAATGACTTATAATGTTTAGAGCTATGTTTAGTGCTTGCTCCTATACATGTACTTAATACATTTTTATGAGTTTGTGTGGACACAGGTTCTTTATGTATATTGGTTGGGTTAAAGGCTTCTGCTTGTACGCTTGTCCATCCTAAGGTAGGCATCAGTCTAGGTGTGAATATAGCACCTGTATTCTATATCACTACTGTATGCACTTCCCATGCTCTGTCGACTGGCCAGGGTTCAGCTTGGACACATGTCAAATTCATCTCCCTTTGTTCTTCAACCTACTTACTGTAGATCTGCAGTAGTTTTGTCCTCTTGTGCTTCTGTCAGATTCAAGATTCAAGATTTAAAGAACTCTATTAATCCCAGAGGGAAATTGTCAGCCATGATCAGTCTTCTTAATGCTTGTAAAAAGGCACCAATGTGGAATTTCCTCTTCACCAAATAATTTATGCCATGAACTTTTTCCTATTCTCAATAACATGAACTAACCTTATACTAGGCGGCATGATGGCATCGCCCCTCCAGGGTTGAGTGTTCAATTCTGTTTCAATTTCAATTTCAGGAAGAGAAAAAAAAACAATAGATTGATAACTAAGTGATAACAGGAACCTACTTACAGTATGTCACAAATGTTCTGCAACATAGAATGTTCTCTTTGGCAAATTGCTATAATGGAGACATTCTGTTATGGGGAAAGTAGTTGACTTCATACCACTTGACTGTGATTTCTTCCTAACTTATTATATTAAAGTTTACATTTACCTGGTGTAAAAAGTCAAGATAAAATCAAACCTTTTCTAAGATTTTTTTATATTAAAATTTTCACTGAGAATCAGTTTAATAGCCTCAAGCTGCAAATCAGTATTGATGGAATTTAAAATTTTTAGATGTTCCTCTTCTGAGATTTATAGTTCAGTTTTTCACCTTCTACCCATAACGCTTAACAATATATTCGTTGACATTTTTTCCCAAGCTTTAAAATGTCTGTTTGAATCTGCGTAACTATTTTTTCTTTTAGTTCACCTATATTTATACAGCAGTGTTGTTTCAGCATTACCCCTATGCTCCTGCTCAGAATATGCAGATAAGAACTGGAGTTGACTTTGTTTACCATTTGCAAATGCCCAGGTCATTAGAGTGTCATTACAGGGTGAAAGGTCCATGTTGCTGTACGCACCATGAGGGTGTTTGTTCACTACCTGTTTCTTTATCTTCATACATCTCTACATCTGTGTCTCTTCCCCGCTGCAGCTTGTCATCTATAGGCTTTAAGAAAATAAACAGGGGCTTGGTTTTTGCCATCATTCCTGTCTGCTCCTGTTTGGATCTCAGACATCTGCCCCGCAGGTGTCTGCTTTCTCTTCTCTGCCTCAAGAAAAGCAGTGCGGTTACAGGATGTGGGAAAATGATTTGCTACTCACATCAAGACCCCCATGATGAATGTGTTGTCTAGAATGTAGAAACAGTAGGCGTCAGTTGTTAGGAGTTGGCATGTGTCCTTGCCAGTACATTTTTTCCTAATGAATAGAAGCATATTTGAGTGTTTTGGTGTAGTGAAGCTTGCGCATATTGTTTTAGTATGAGACAAAGAACATGTTAATTCACAAGACTGTGCTGTACATATTCTGTTACTGCTTAAGAGCTATCAGATTTACAATATTCAACACAAAAATCGAGTCACTGATTTACACATCGCTCACCCTGAAAGATAATGAATGTTCAGCATGACATCTGGACCCTCTCATTATTTCCAAATTCTTATATCCTGGTTTCTAAACCAGCCTGTAGTGCAGTATGTTCCAGTTTCTACAGTAGCTCTGGCTCATTAGACGTGGTATAAACCTGTGCATGGTCTGATCAGACAGTAGCCCACTGAGAAAGGCACAGCCATGTGACCAGCATGCGTCCATACCCAAGCCAAAAATGACTTCCATTCAATTCCTTCATTGTTGCATGTCAAATTCCATCAGTTTTACTTACGTGAAATTGGACTGAATCTGTTGGATCTGTTAGCTACATATGGCGCACTATAAATAGCCTGGAAGCTCTTTAAATAAATACACTGCAGTTTTACGATGAACCCAGGAGCAAAGTTATACAGTAGTAAATAGTGAAAGGATGGCATTCAGTGCAATCATTGTCTGTACTGAGGCAGGCTTTTCCCCCCAGAGTATTTTTAAAGTTACGTAAAAGGGGTCAAAGTTTCCTATGTGGGTCTACTACTAATAAAAAAATATATATATAACCATGTGTTCATTAAAAAATTATATAATATTTATAATATATAATTATTAATTATGCATCATCCTGTTAATCTGTTATAGAAAAGAAAACACTGTATATGATACACAAATACTTTGTGATTCTGCTTTCGTCCTAAAAAACAGTTATATTAATAAATAGCACTTGTTTTACTAAACAGAATAACACAAGGCTTTCCTAATCATTTTAAGAATACTCAGTCACCCCACTCACTCAACATCTGCACCACTTTATCCTGTACTCAAGGTCGTGGGGGACCTTGGAGACTTAGGGCACGAGGTAGGGTACAATCTGGACAGGGTGCCAATCCATCGCAGGGCACACGCACATACAGACAGTCACACACTACAGGCAATTTGGGAACGCAAATAAGCATAATCTTTGGACTGTGGGAGGAAACCGGAGTACCCGGAGGAAACCCACCAAGCACGGGGAGAACATGTAAACTCCACGAACAACAGACCCGACGTGGGAATTAAACCCAAGACCTGGGCAAAAGTGCTAAAACCACCATACTCCCCATTTTAACGACAAATGACATTTATGAAGAAATTAGTTCCAATTATTTAAAAATATATACTATTCTTATGTACATTCAAATATTCCTAATAAAAAGTCTCAAAGGATATTTTAATGTATATATTACTTATTATATATAAAGTTTATATAACTTTAGACAGCAATCCCACTGTCATCATTTCTCGCATGGACGCAAACGTTCGATTCCTTCTGTAAGATGGTGAATGTGTATTAATGCAGGTCTTGTCCTACGTGGGTTGTGTTATAGGATGTTTTGGCCATTCAATGTCCGTCGGGATCGTGCTCCTGTCCTCTCCTGCCAGCATCAGTACAGTGAATGGCTAGTCAGCAGGCATGAAGCAAGCTTACTTCCCATGAAGGAAGATCTCGCTCTGTGGATCAACACCATTCTGGGTAAGCCAGTGATATTCATTATGCATGTTAGTTGAGGTTGCTTTGAAATTTAAAGCTCAAACAAATACACTCCTCCCTTCAGTGTTTCTGGTAAAGCCATGCCTCGAGCAACATTTAGGCTAGAAGGACTGAATACAAAGGCAGGATTGGATATGAACTGACAGGAAATGTAATTGACAGAAAAGTAAATATTGGATGTTTCCTCTATGCAAATAATCCAATAACATAATATCCAAAAATATTGAATGTTTCCCCTTTATTCAAGCGATTTAAAATCAAAAAACAACCTGTCATATATGGATGATCTGGAATTGTGGCCAGTATCACATTTTCAGAGAAATTGCATTACCTAAATTGCATAATATTTCCCTACAGGTAGGACCAATGCAAAGTAAAAAAAAAATATCTGCAGGTATTCGAACACCCAGATTTGCTTTTACAAATAAAGCAGGACTTGCCACTGCTTGTCTTATTGCTTTGATAGGGGGAAAGAGTTGAGGAAGTCAGAGACTAGCATATTATTATTAACACAAGCCACCCAGAGATTTTCACAAAAGCCATTTTGCATAAAGATTCTGAGTCTTATTTACATTTTAGCTTATTCAAACTCCACTGGCCTTTTTGTTGATGCAAACAAACAACAATCCCTACCCATATCCGGCAAACCCTTTCTGTTCTCAGTACTAGTCTGGCCATATGGCCGCTGCAGACTACAGGGGGGGCAATTTGTTTAATTACCAGCATCTCTCGCTCTCTGTCTAAAGGGATGGAGTTAATGACCATCCACATCATTCTGTACATCAGTATCTGTTTATTCATCTAGTTTTGTTGTGGTTTGCCTCCTTTGATGCCTCCACTTCATCCTTTGCTCCAGTGTCCGACTCCCAGTTCCTTTACTTAACACCCAAGCCCTGGAATTCATACATGCCTGTGAGAAGTTAGGGGGCAGGAGTGGTGCTTGCAGTTCACTTAGTACTTGTGAGTGTGCCCGAGGCACAGGAAGAATCCAACACCAGCTAAAAAGGAAGAACCGGCTTTATGGAGGAGAAAGGTTTTTATAGGATCACACATACTGTGCAGACACCTTTCCCCTGTAGACACATCTGGAGACACATACAGATGAAAATGAGTAAAAAAGAATAAATGAAAACAGAGCAACACATGCAATGAGTCATTATATGGATAACATCAGGAGACCAATATAGCCAAAAAAAACTTTTTTTTCATCCTACCATCTGTGGTTTGATATTGATGTAAGTCTGAAGTCATAAACTTGCAGAAATATCAATCTATGACTGGCTTATCCTTCTTGCAAAGGGAGCTATGTCTTATGCTAAAATGTCCTGTTATTTATCAGATGTCATAACCACTAGTTGCAAAACAGCCCCAAAGCTCCAGTGTTCCACCATATTTTTTGATCTTTGCACTTTTCTTTGCTTTTTACTGAGCATGGAGGAACGATCATTTTGTGCCTAATTTCTGTTAAATCAACTACTCTTGGAGACTTCCAAAATTCAAAATTAAAGAAAATCAAAATATTCATTCCGATTGGCCTTAAAGGTGTTTTTGCATTGCATGTGCATGTATATGTTCATTATATAGCGTATATCTAGAGTTGTTCAAGCCAAAAAATATTTGTTTCATTTTGTGTTTAAATCTCTATGATGAAGATCGAAAACTAAAGAGATCTTGAAAATTGAAAACTTTATACCTCATAGAGAATAATTTATTTTTAACATTAAGGTTTATTAATAATTTTGCCACATGTCATTAATTGTTACATACTGCTGTTTATAGTTTTCATTATAAACCTAATGTTATGTTATAATACAGTACTGATTCTGAAGCACTGTGTATTACTAGTTTTTGAGTCTCTATATCTGTTAATCTGTTATTTAGGAACTAACAATATAACAGCTGAGAACTTCATGGACATGCTCGAGACTGGAGTTGTGCTCTGCCAGCTGGCTGAAGCGTTACAGGAGACGATGGTTCTGGTTAGCAATGGCAAGGTCCTCACACCAGAACATTTATCTAAACCCTTAAATGTTGCTCAGTCAACTACAGCATAACTACTCAGTAGTGTCTAGCAGGTCTCAGATTAATGTTGTGTATGTTTATTAAACTTCTGGGGTTTTTGCTTTCTACTGAGATGGGTTTCGTTTATGTTATTATAACAACAAAACTGTAATATTGATCTATATCTAAGACTCTTCTCAAATGCTGGGATTTTTTTTTTAATAGAAAGAGCCACAACTTCAGCATGTTATTCTTTGCATTATTTAGTTGTTTAATGGATGCAGATTACAGATGGACCACAGCACACTAAAGAATAGAGAGAATAAAAAGTCTTTGGCTGGTTTATCCCTCATCTTATGAGCCATCTGTGTGCTGTTTGCTGTCTTCCCTCTTTCCTACTGCGGCTTCTCCCTGCATCTCTTTTCATCATCTGCTCAGTGCTCTGAGAAAAAAAAAAAGATAATGAAGCTGTAACTTTTAAAAGAACATCTGCTTAAATGTGCTTATTATAAAATATATAGCTTTCAAATTTTTCAGTGATACCCTGTTTTCAGTGTATATTTTATCACACCTATTTCAATGATTTTAAATGTGTTAGTCATTTATGGCCGATAATTACACTTGTTTGCTGTGTGTTTTGCAGCCCTTCATCCGGCGTATGATTCACTGGAGAGCTGATGCAGCTCCTGGTTCATTTTTTGCCCGAGACAACACAGCCAACTTTCTGTTCTGGTGCCGAAAAATTGGTATAGGCCCAACTCATCTTTTTGAGTCTGATGATCTGGGTATGTAATTGTAAAATTTTAGAAAAATTTCTATAATTATAAATTGATGGTACTATGATTATTTCATGGCTAAGATTGTTTTATTAAAGAGAAAAAATAAGTGCTGTTTGGCGGTGTACACAATCCTTGTTGTTTATTTTTCATGTTTCAAAGTTTTAGCAAATAATTAAATCTTACACACCGATCAAAAAAAAGGAACAAACTTTAGAGCAAATAATGGTATTAAAATGTTAAAAACTTGTGGTGCAGTGAGTCACTCCTGAGCTGTGGTCACTTTTAGTGCATGTCCACCTCACAGAATTAACATGAATTCACAGAATGAATTCTCCAGTGTCGTCCCACATCCCACTCACATGCCAATATATGGATTGTTTATTACCTATTTAATTTTAGGATACAGTTCTACAAAAACAGAACTCACTGTCTTTCTTCCTGTTTTCTTAATTAAAAATCACATAAATAGTATATTTTGCTTAATGGTTTGCTTTGATGATGTTAAGCCCGAGGCACTGGCATGGAGACAGAACCCCCGCCCTGCTTTATGCTCTCTCTCTCTCTCTCTCTCTCTCTCCATCCATCTCTCTGTCTCACTTTCCTCATATAAGCTCCACTGGGAATAGAGCTGAATGGCAGTTCAGTATCAGCAGGGTTTCTCATGACCCTTTTGTGCTGTGCTGTCATTGGACGTGCTTGCTGAAAAGTATTGTAAAAAAAAAAAAAAAAAAAAAGGAAAAATGAGGACAATATTGTTGGAATGAGATGAAAAGGGAAAGAAAAGCATAGGATCACTGGAAGGAAAGGATTATATGTGTGAAAAGAATAAGAAAGAGAGTGTTCCAGTCCTTTAATACATGTACTTTATTTGTTTAGAAAAGATGAATAGTACAGGACATTGTTTGGAAAAGATACACAGAAAAATCCTGGAACTTGTTATGCCTTTATGAACAAAACAGACAAAACCATGAAATAATCATTTTACAGGAAAACAAATTTTAACAATGATAATTTTTTGCCTTTAATTGCAAGTAATGCATTTAAAACCTGTTTCAATACAGGTCTGTTATTAAAAGGTAATCCCTTCTTCATGAGTCATCCTCCTCTCAAACAGAATGTTCCATGTTACTTAAACAGATAATACCATGTTTGTTTTGTATGTGGGTTGCGATGCCTTAAAAGCAGTGCCTCCTTTTTATAAGCACAAAATTAGAAACTGCACTTTACTTTACACTTCTGGTCTTGCACATACTGTACACTGCCTGGCCAAAAAAAAAAAAGGCTCCACGAGCCACGAGGAGATTTAAAATGACTGGATCTGGGATCTTTTAACACATTATAAACACCTGGAAGGATAGTGCTGAACCGTCAACTTTGTAGAAGAAATTTGGTCGGAGATTGAATGGAGATTACTTCAACATTTTGTGAAGTCGCATTGTAAGGAAATCAACAGTAAAAAAACATAGTGTTGAGAATTAAGTGTACAGTATTTTCATACACACGCAATGTGATGAGAACTCACAGGATTGGGACTAACAGTTGTGTGGCCATAAGAAAACCACTGGTTAGTGAGAATAATAATAAAAGATTAGACTTTGGAGCAATGGAAAAAGGTCATGTGGTCTGAGGAGTTCAGACTGACCCTTTTATTCCTACATAAAATGACTTCATTTTGTGGGAATAAAATGAAGTCAGCTGACTATCTGAAAGTACTGACCAGGGTGTCATATCAATGGAGATTGGGAGCATGAGGAAATATTTTTACGCATGAACTGACCATCACATTGTGTGCTTTAATAAAAGCTAAAGGTGATTGAGTGAAATCTTATAGTGTATTTTTTAAAGATATGATATATGCTCATATATTTTGAGAATTAGAAAGGCTTAAAAGAGAGCCGAAGCTTCTCTTCTTTTGAAGTATTTTGTTTCATCTTTTGATCTTGTTGGTTGTCAGTGTATGAGATCCTTTATCTTCCTGTGTCATTCTATTGTTTTTTCTTAATCCTGATATTGTACCTCAAGGACACACTCTGGGATCATTATTGATGCAAACATTCATTTTGAAAAGGTTTTGTTATGCTTATTAAAAAGTGCTGCTGAATTCTTGAGTCTGTTTTTTGCCAGAATTACATTAATTTACTAGCTCTGACAATAGTACTAGTTGCATTTCATAGGGTTATATTTATGATCTAAATC
The DNA here is from genome assembly GCA_030014305.1 of Clarias laeviceps. Taxonomy (NCBI): domain Eukaryota; kingdom Metazoa; phylum Chordata; class Actinopteri; order Siluriformes; family Clariidae; genus Clarias; species Clarias laeviceps. The sequence continues at coordinate 7,324,204 of JAQMYJ010000023.1, read as the reverse complement.
TAACATTGATTTTATAGTAGCAGCTTGCACAAGCTTGGACGGCATCCTCATAAACAAATAAAATGGTGCAATTTTTGATAAATATGGGGATTTTATGAGGGTATGTATAGTTAGCAACAAGGGAAGGAGCCTCCAGTATCAATGCTTTGTAACAGGCAGAAGTAAAGCTGTAACAGAGTGTATGTCAGTATATAGAACGCTTTGGTTTCTTTGCAAAATGACAAGCTAAACTTATTATGTCTTATTTCTTTCAAAGACAAAAAGAAAAAAAAACAGAGGGTAGTCAGAGAAAAACTGTTATATAGCTGTTAAAATCCAAGTAACGTTAAACATGTTTTTCATAGTGCTGTATAAGAAGACAAATCTACTTAATTTCAGTTTGTATAATATCACCCTGTCAGCTATTGGATTTGTATTATGTTTTATTTCTGATACATTCCTTCAGTTTACTGACTTTTGACAATGAATTTTAAACCACAGAATGGGAACATATTCTCTCTCAGTTTCAGTGACTGTTGTATGACCGGATCCTGTTGTTTCTCAACATGAGTCAAACTGTTAAGTCGTTAATATGCAGTGTTTGTTTTTCTTTAGTTCTCCGAAGGCATCCACGGGATGTGTGCGTGTGCCTCATGCAGCTTGGGAGAATTGTCTCAAAGTGAGAGCTTATTGTCTTTTCCTTAGACATGTTTATTTTCTTGTTTGTTTTGCTGAGAAGAAAATGATTGGAAAATAATGATTTTTCAGGAAATAACTGCTGTACACTTTTTCAGTATTTTAAATTATTTAAGCCTTGAGTTTCTGCATTCCATTTAAATGGTCAAATAGAGCTTAGGCTGGCCTATGTTGATGGAACTAGGGTCCCTCAGGGTTTCCCGCAGTACCTCTTAAAATTTCTTAGCTTGTATATAGCTAAATATACTGTAAATATTTATTGCCTTCCGAAAAATCTTTCTACAGAAAAAAAAATCTCTTGAGGTGTTCTACATAGAATCTTGAAAGGGACAAAATAGTGTTATAGTTGTTTATGTGTAATCAGTTCTTTCTTTGTCAGAGTTTTATCTTAAGACAGGGTTGCACTAAGAAAGGTTAAGCTATAACCAGGATAAAATCTAATAGGCTAAGGTTTTAATCAGAGTTTACAGTTTTATTTCCTACCCATTAACATTTAAGTGGTGCAATATAAATTCTATTTACTCACTGAATCATGTATCATTTCTCACAGGTATGGTGTTGATCCACCTGGTCTGGTCAAATTGGAGAAAGAGATTGAGAAAGAAGAATTTGGTTCCTTATCCTCACCCATGGTCTTTGGTTCATCATTACCCTCTCCATCCAGTTCTCTTTTCTTTCCACCTTCTTTTCCACCTCCTTGTCTTTTGTCTACGCCTGTGTCTCCGACCACACCACCTGCCTCTCCACCGCCAACCTGTTCTTCAGAATTTGCCTCTGCCCCAGTCTCACAATCTGAGCCTGAACCTGAGATAGAACCAGAACCTGAGTCTGAGCTGGAACCTGAGCCTGAGCCAGAATCTGCACTTGAACCAGAACCTCAACCTGAGCTAGAACCAGTACCTGAGCCTGAGCTGGAACAGGAACCAGAACCTAATCCTAAAATGGAATCTGAACCTGAGGTGGAAGTTGAACCTGAGCTGAAACATGAGCTGGAACATGAACATGAGCTAAATCCTGAGCTGGAACATGAACCTGAGCCAGAACCTGAGCTGGAACCTGAACCTCAACCTGAGTCTAAGCCAGAGTGTAAGCTGGAACCTGAGCCAGAACCTGAGCCTGAGCCAGAACCTGAGCTGGAAGCTGAACCTGAGCCTGAGCCAGAACCTGAGCTGGAAGATGAACCTGAACCTGAGCCAGAACATGAGCTGGAAGCTAAACCTGAACCTGAGCCAGAACCTGTGCTGGAACCAGAACCTGAACCTAAGACTGAGCTCGAACCTGAACCTGAGCCTAAGCCAGAAACAGAGCTAGATCTTGAACCTGAGCTGGAACCTGAACCTGAACCTGAGCCCGATCTGGAACGTAAACCAGAACCTGAGACTGAGACGGCAGATGAGCTAGAACATGAAACAGAACCTGAGCCTGAACCTAAGCCAGAAACTGAGTTGGTACCTGAACCTGAAACTGAACTTGAGCCTAAACCTGATCCTAAACCCAATCCCCAGGCAACTGTTCAAACACCAACAACCACCCCCTCCTCACGAAACCCAAAGGGCAAAGACGGCTTACTGGATGTTATAGTGAGTTAAAATTATTAATTGTAATTAACATAATTTTAATTAAGCTAATTAACACATTATTGTTTATTTCAACGCATAGTATAAAAAGGCTCTGTTTTGCTCTAGGTGAAACAGATTTCAGAAGATCCACCATGCAGATGTGAAGTTAGGTTCCGCATTGAGAAACAACCCAAAGGCCACTACCGAATAGGGGATAAAGTGCTGTATGTGAGGGTAAGTATGGCTCTGAGCTTTTCTTCTCCTTGTATAAGCACCTTCAGATTAAATCAATCATTCAGGTTAGAAAATTTCTTTAATGCAGATCGCATATATTAGATATGCATATATTAGCATATTAGATCAAATAATATGATCTAATTTAAAAAATCTGATCAGAATAATACTTAAGCCTTAATAGAGATTGAAATAATGGAGCAAATAAAGCGTTAAAAATCTTAAACCTTAAGCTTTAGCATTAATAAACAATAACCAATGTTAACAACATACATTAAAGTACAGTTGCGCTCAAGTTTACACATGCTAGTCATATACTGTAGCTTGACAATATTGGGTTTTTTATTACTTCTTTGAACTTTTTTCTGAGTACTTCTATAATAAATGGAAACAATGAAAATATTTGGAGCACAATATATAATTTATTATGGGTTTACAGATATCAACGCATGGTAAAGATTATACCTAAGAAGTCAAAAATGTATATACACCCACTTAGATCAATAATTTGATGGTGCTGAATATCCTGAAATGTCTTTTTATTCGCCAATATAAGTTCAAAGTCTCTCCAACTTCCCATTAGTGATTATGATTGACTGGAGGTTTACACAAGTCAGTTGTTAAACAACAGCAGATTACCACATCAAGTTAAAATAATTTTATGTAAAAGTTACTAGCAGGTGTAGCCATTTTCTCCAGATTTGGAAGAAAAGCCAATCTGTTACTCTCAACTGAAATTGGTTGGGATGGTCAGGAACAACCCAGGATCCACCAATGGACTAAAAGTTTTGAGGTCTGTATGGAGGGGTAGGGGTCGAGGCATTCGACCCTAAGATTGTACCAACCAAACATCATACTTTGGGGATGTTTAGCTACCAGTGGTATACTGTAGTGGATGGAGTAATGAAGCAGGCCGACTACCTTAAAATTCTTCAGCACAACTTCAAATCATCAGCTAGGACAAAACGGAGTGTTCCAACGTCTCAAAGATCATCAGCTAGGACAAAACGGAGTGTTCCTTTAAGCTTCGGCAGCCTCAACCCTATTTTAAATTTGTGGAGCATACATAAAAGTTGGGTCAGTGCCAGGAAACTAAAAAATTTATTGAACCACTACCAATTCAACAACTAAAAAGAATTCCACATAAATTAACATAAATTACTTTAAATGTTACTAAATGCAGTTAGGTTTGGGAAACAATTATTCACCCTTAAACCATATAGATATATATTTAAATTTTTTCATGGATTGTTAATAATCAGTTCATTTAAGTGTTTATTATAAGGCTTAATTAATTAGTTACTAAAAACAAATTTCAAGCATTTTTGACTCTGGTACGATTATGGTTTATTTATTTTGAACTCTTGCTTGTTAATGATAACTAAAGCTATAAATAATTTTAATGTAATGCATTAGCAACATCTCAAATAGTGCTTTTCTTGTTGCCTATTCTCTTTCTATTTTGTTAGTTAGGACCCGGGTTAGGGGGGAAATGTGTGGAACTCATTCAAAGGCAAACACTCGTGGGAGCTTGGGTTGCTTGGCAACATGAAGAAAAGGTTCACACATTTTGAATAGTAGAGAAAAAAAAGATACTGACTGACCAGTAGATAAAATCAGATGATGAACCTTTAACAAGCTTTCTTGTAGTAGGTAAATATAGCACAAATTTTCCTAAAGATACAGCAATGAAAAATATTTGAGGAAAAATAAGAGGGAAAAAAAGGAACAAATATTTCTTCACTCACTATAGCCACTCATGCAATAGACATTAAAGAGCACTTCACAGCATTGTCACTTCGGCTAATAGGGGACCTGCTCAAACCATTACATGCTCAATTACACTTATCAGACACCTCTTATTTAACTCACACTATCTCTCTTTGCTGTCCCAGTGATCAATATATTAAACAGCCTGTTTTCAGAGACAGTTCAACTTCCAGGCCTCTTTCTATACCGACCACACACATTGCTTCATGATTAGTCATTATATTTCATAACCATCCAATATCTTAATGTACACAAAACAAGCCCTAACACCTGCTAAAACCGATACATACATGCAAGATTTGGAAGCATCAGACATGTCAAAAATATAATGATTAAGAATACCAGTGCTTTTATCCTGAAGAAAAAACAAATAGATGTCTGTGGCATGCCTACATCACTATGAGCTGCTGCTCAGCAACCAGAGATGACTGGCATTCTTTGATCATTTAAAGCTACAAAAAGCAAAACATTAATTTTGTCCTCTTTAGATGGATCTCATTCTTTGGCCACATTCTGTATGCTCTTTCTATTTTGATGTTAGCATTTTCTTTTCAACCCTACTGACGATCATACACGGATGTACAGTCAACTCCAAAATTATTGGCACCCTCCATATAAATTAGCAAACCTGAACGTGTATAAATACGTTCATGCACCTAGTTACTGCTAATTTTTCAAAACGTTAGCAATTTATTTTTTGCATTCTAATTATGCTTGTTGTGACTTTAAATGATTTTTTTTTCATTTTTTAGATCTATAAGCTTACTTGAACAGGTCATTTATAATATGATCATTGGAAAGCAATTTGTGTCTAATTAAATTACATCTAAATACATTTTACGCAGTATATTTCAAGGATGACTGTTAACAATATTTAGTGCTGCCACAAACATGTGTATGGAAATATTATAATTTATTAGCCGTGCTGGTGTGTCTTAATAGAGAGGCTTCAGATTTCAAACTGTGTATTTGGGATTATGAAAATGTCAAGTACAACAAAAGTTATCATTACTTTTATCATTTTAGTTCATTCAACCAACTACCCAAAGGTGACTGAGCAAAAAAAAAAAAAAAAAAGGATCACATAGGCAAAGAAATAAAGGGTAAATTTTACCACTAATAGGAATGATGGAGCAAAATGTAGAACTCTTGAAACAAACAATAAAAACAACAATAAAAACAGGGGTACTATGCTATTTCTTTGCCTACAGTATGTGACCCATTTTTTAAAAACATTTTTTGCTCAGTCACCTTTGGGTAGTTGGTTTAATTAACTAAAATTCAGTTCAAACTCAAAATATTGCTTATTTTGTGCTGAAAAAACGGATATGTCACTCTATACTGCACAATTCTGAGCCCTATATATATTAATTAAAAAACTGCTAAACAAATAATGGCTTCTGAACTCTACTATTCTATAATTTAATTAAATTGTACAAAAACTAATTTGAATAGTGAAGAAATATTTTTTTTTACAAAAATGTAAAATATATGCAATAAAAATATAGATTTTTCAATATCATTTCTTGTTTAAATGAAACATTTTAATATTTTTTATCTGTTTTCTTGACTTTGGTACTGTGTTGTGTGCATTTTTTTGTGACATAGTTTATAGATTATCCTTGCATAAAATGTTAAAACTCCACCATCCTGGTCTTCAAGAAAATAATATTTTCCACACATGAATTAGGGGTGTGTTTCAAGCTTATAGTTTAATGCCATGCTGTAAAAAGGAGCCAATTTATTGATTTTAGTGCTGAAGTCATTAGCATTATGATTACACAGGGAAGCTTGTTAAATGATGTTGGCTTCTAGCTGGTCCCGCCTCTTCCTTCCTTCATCTTCTGTGATTTCTCAATCAGACCAGTCCTCCAGGGCTCCAGTTCACTCTCCTAAGGGGGAAAAGCAGTCTCTTTATGTCACAGAGCCAATTAGCAGGAGATCCAGAGAAGAGATGAGGGAGACAGAGAAAGAGGTCTGCATTTGCTCTCATCCATGAGGCTCCATCAAAAAGCTTTTAATGCCATCTCTTATCCTATCTCTCTATGAAAAGATATGTGTGGGAGATGGATTTGCTTTGCTTTTATGATTTCATGAATGGAAAAGACACAAATTCATTAGCTCATTTGAATGGGTATATTTCATGGAGAAGCACAGAAAGCAATTCGTGAAGCATTTAATCAGCATTAAGGAAATGTGACAATATTGGAGCCATGACAACAGTATTATAGGAGTGATATCTACCTCATTCATCTTACTCAGATAATCAGTGTTAACAGATACCTAACAGATACATTACATACAGTTTTGACTATTGAAAATCTAACAAATGCACTATAAACATGGATTGGAGATTTAGACATATATAAGATATTGTCTTTACAGTATCTCCTAGTTGTTATGCATTCCTGTTCTTCACACCTGCATCCATTAAGCTGCTTTAAAAAAGGATTTAAAACCCTGGACGATAACATGAACATCAGGTGGAGCATGAAAAAGAATTAAGCCATGTTTTTTTCCTTTGCTGGAATGTACTGTAGTCTCATTATTTTTCTTTTGCTTAAACAGTCATTATGCTTGAATGACTTTCTTTTCCATTAGCTATGATAACCTGCTCAGATTAGTCTTCAGTTCTGGATGGTGTCTGCATTCACACCCCTCGCTCTGCAAGTGATTAGACAAAAATAGAATACAGAGATGGAGCAGGCTGTCTCCTGAATTAGAACATCTCTACTAGAGGCTGCATGCGATCCTTGGGGAGATATTCTTCTCAGTTTGACAAATACTGGCGTATTTCAAGCAAGTGACTGCAGTCTGGCATCTAGTGGCTGTGACTTGAAGTGCAGCTGAAAGGAAGAAGAAGGCAAATAAACTGGATTTAGTTTCCACACTGGAGTGTGGATGTGGAAAGGGAGTGGAGGATGGGGAGTGTGTTGGCCATGAACCAGTGCATTCATTGTTCAATATCTCAGTACACAACGATTCAAAACGCTGATCTGAATGCTTTCAAAGCCACTGTTGCCAGCACAACGTGTCCTCCAGTACTCATGAGCAGAACAGTAGAAGAAAGGAAAATATATTGATGCTATTCAGTTATTTAATAAAGCTGTAAATTTTCAAAGAAAGGTCTGTATAAGAGAGAAGCAAAACACAGAAAGCAAAAAAGAGATGTTCATGCTTTGAAATGCAATACAAAAAAAAGCAACATTTATTTTAACAACTGGCGGTTTATCTGAAATTAAAGGTGTCAAAAAATAGGGATCACATTCATTTACTTGCACATACTGACAACCCTGACATGTTAATCAGTTTCAGAGCAGCTGATACACACAGCACATGTTTTAAAAAGACCTGGCATGTGTGCGTGTGTGAATCTTTCGATTAGGATGCATAGGAGACCGCTGGGAGTTGAAGTGGGAGGGGAACCCTGAAATAAATCTGCTTGTAATACCAGCAGTGGAACAGCACTCTAATGAAGGGGTTATGTCTGATAGCAGGAGAGGAGAGAAGAGGGGTTTGGGGCGGGGTGTGTGTGTGTGTGTGTGTGTGTAAGGGGAGGGCTGAATGTCTCCAGGGACAGAGGGGCATCTTCTCTCTTTCCCTCTTTTCCCCTACCTTTCATTTCTCATCTCTGTATCTGCTTTTTATTGTTCAACTGCTGTTGCCATGGCAGTTTTTGCACTATGCTAGAGGGTGTTGGAGGTTTGTGTATCGCAAGTGTAAATTTGCAAAAAAAACAAAAAAAACAACAACAAAAAAACAGCCTTAATCAGTGTGTGTCCATCAGTGGGTGGGTGTATATACTGTATATGTGTGTCTAAGAAAGCTCATATTTTAAATCATTTCTCTCTCTCTTTCTTTGTGTGTGAGTTGGATTACTCTTAAACTGGTGCTCAGCTGGTGCCATGAGGCAGTGTTTCATTAAACGTAATGAGATTTTGACAGTGCTCTCTCTCTCTCTTTCTCTCTCTCTCATTTGCCTTTTACTGAAGTATAATGAGATGGAGGCTTTCAATATTTAATCTGTTCCAAAAGAAAGGGGCTCATGTGAAGGGGCTCATTCTTCACTAAACCACAAAATGGATGATTTTGTCTAGCTCAGGGGTCCAAAGACAAAGCAAACACATTTCTTGATCGTTCTGCCAATATCTATAGAAATAAAAGATAGCTTTTTATGGTATCTTTACATTTTATACATTGGAGGACCTGAAAACAGTCTCAGAATTTGTTTGTCGGTATGTCAGGCTGTATGTCCAGTCAGATTTTGTCATAAATTTTAACGAACCTTTCCAGTACTTAGGTATTTGCCTGAAGTTAAACCTGCATCATAAATGAAATCAAAATGTTGAGTAGAAAAAAGTGACGTTATGAGCAGTTTTGTGCCAGATTATAAACTGTAAATTTTGATGGTTTACTGCGCATGCGTCAAACATGCGTGTGGCTAGATTATAAAACCGGAAAATTTGTGGCCGCGTCTTAAATCGACAGCTGCACTATAACCAGCGTGTTGCGCATGCGTCAAACTGTGGGTGCGTCTTAAACCGACCCCTGGATAGAATTTAATTAAACTTTGGCAATACTTAAATATCTGCCTGAAGTTTAACCTACACCACAAGTGAAATCAAAATGTTAAATAAAAGCGATGTTATGAACAGTTTTTTGCTTGATTTAATAATCTATGTAAGGGATCACCCCTAGAGGGCGGTGTGCCCCCGAAATCTGAGTGTGTGTAGTTTGTGTAGTTTTTTTGTTTTTGGACTCAGTTTCCCAGAATGCACCTCGGTCAGGTGATGAGAGCGCTCACCTGAACCGAATTAGCTCATTACTTTCTTTATAAATAGCTGTTTGTTCTGGGAAACTGGGTCAAGTATTTGTTATGTAAAGTGGGCATTTGTTTTGTTTGGTTATGTTCTGTTTTAGTTGGCATATGTTTTGTGAAGCTGTTTAAGTTAAGTTTACATCTGTTTTGATTTAGTATGTGTTAGTTTGTCTCTTTGTGTGTATACTTGTCTGTGTAATACCCAAGTATGTTTAGTTACTGTTGCTGCCTGTGTGTATCCTTGTCTCTGTGTCTCCTAGTGTAAGTTTATCCTCTAGCATGGTTAGCCCCTAGTAGGATTAGCCTCTTGTGTGTCTAACCTTGTGTGTGATTAGCCTATTGTGTTTCCTCTCTTGTATGTTTAGTTCTTAGTCTGTTTAACTACTAACTTGCTTAGATCAAAGTCTGTCTAGTCTCCTAGTCTGTTTAGTTACTAACCTGTTTAGTTCTTAGTCTGTTTCATACAGTACCTAGTCTGCTGTGTACCTTGGATCTTTGGCTACTAGTCTGTTTAGCAACTAGTCTATTTAGCTACCATCCAGTTTAGCAGCTAGTGTGCGTAACAGCTAGTAGGCTTAGCCAAGTCTGTCTGTTTGGTTAATCCCTAGTATGTTTAGTCCTTTTGTCTGTTTAAGCCCCTAGTCTGATGCCCTAGTCTGTATGTTAGTTATTTGATAAATGTTCTGTTTTTTAACATGCTCCAGCAGAAAGCCAACTTGTTTTGTTGATAAAAAGACTCTTTACGTTCGTACCCTCTGCATCTATGCCTCACCTTAAGCCCACACCCCATAACATCGTAAAACATGACGATCTATTTTAAAATAAACTACTAATAAGCTACTTGCTCAATGTAAACAAACACCTGCACCAATAGATATTATTTAGAAAAGCTAAACTGATTATTTTTGACTGGAATTAGTTCATATTTTTACTGCTGAAAAAACTGCACTGAAGTAGTATAAGTGAATTTTAACAAGATACAACTTTTAAGATTTTAAGACACAACTTACCTGTGATTCTCTGATTACGCGAACAGGCTGATAACGAAAGATGTACAATTAATGTAAAAAAGGTGTAAGCTACTCAACCTTACAAAAATGTATTTCTTTGTCTTAAGTTAGGCAGAGAGTTCTGCTGTACAGAAAGACAGGCAGACATGTACGTGGGCTTCAACCTGAAATATCACTGATTACATTAAAGCTGATCAGATTATTTCTAGCTTTACCCATTTGTTGCATACTTTAGCTAGTGAATATATAAAATTATAATTCAGGAGTGATAGAGCTGGAATTTATGTATTTCTTTTTGTTTAAAAAAAGTGCTCTACAAATGAAATTTAATCAAATGAAACATTATAATCCAGGAAGGGTCAAAGGAATAAGTAGAGCTCTTGGAATATTATTACTACTATACTACTACTATTACTACGCCCACCACTACTGTTACTACTACACCTGAGTGAAAGCATCATGGAGGCCTTTCTACTCCGCTCAGTTTAACAATGAGAAATATTTAGAAGTTAGTGCTACGCTTGATAAAATGAGGTGATAAAATGGTTCATTTAATCGTTACATATTTGAGGGTAAATTGCAATAGACAAATAGCAATATGTGTCAAAATAGTCACAATGTGTGTTTTTTTTTATTTTATTTAAATAAAATCAGGCGGCCCTAATAGAAGGCCAGCTTTTACAGATACCATGTCATGTATTGGGGTATATATAAAAATACAAAGATATAATAATCTATATAAATAAATCTATATAAATAGCTGTGTGTCTTTTTTTTTTTTTTTGCAGATGCTGAATGATAAGCATGTTATGGTGCGTGTTGGTGGAGGCTGGGAACCACTTGGGACGTACCTGCAGAAGCATGACCCATGCAGGGGAGCTTTGCTGAAACCCTCCAAGCTTAACAGCAAGTCACACACTTCCAAGGAGCGTTCACGGGACAGTTACCTGGTTGTAGGCACATCCTCACGCCTCAAAAAGCAAATGTCCCAGCCTTGATATATACAGTAAAAATAACAAAGAAATTCTGTAACAAGCACAGTCAATCTGCAGTAATGCCTTTTATTACTTTTTCTGTTGTAATGTTGGGTTTAGGGTGAAGTCAACAGGTAAGACTGGAACATGGATGTGGAAGGGATGTAGATGCTTGAATGTGGATTCAGCATTAGTGCATGAAATATTGAAAAAAATATTTTTTAAAAGATATGTTACTATAAGTAAGTGCCTTATTAAAAGAACACATTTGCATTTTATTGTAAAATCAGAAGGGCAGGATCTCTCTCTCTCTCTCTGTTTCATACATTTCAGCTCTGTCTGATTATGGGCAATTTGATTCTTTGAATGTGTGAATGAACTCTTACATTTAATTCTCATACCTATTGTTTGATTTGACTTAATGATCAAATCTATAAATTTTATCATCAATTATTTTAATTATTATAATCATCAATACAAATCTTTTACTTAAATCTTTTGTTTATTATGTCAAGATTCTGGATGAATTTGTAAAATTATCATTTTAAGTGGCTGATTACATATTTTGGTTTAAGAACATAATGCCCTCAATATTTTTTCTTTTCAAATGCCATATGTACATATGAGTATATATGAGTAAACCTATAAATGAGTCTCCTTTTGTTACAATATAAATTTACACAAACAAATTTTACACAGTATTTACATTTTATTTCCTGTAAAATAAAAATCATATTAAAAATGGACACAATTATCTCCAAACATTGAAATAAATTCACCATATTAGTGTCATGCGAGACAATGATTCCTGTGCTTCATGAAATAAATCCCTTAGAAACAGTTCATACAAAATGAAAACGGTGCTACTTCCGGTGCCAAAAGAAATGCCGGAGAACATAGAAATTTCAGATTTATAGCTGCTTGGTAATTCAGAGCACATACATTGTGCTTTTTCACTCTCTTGCAACATTTTTTGTGCCTAGAATGTAGTTGTGTCTCTTATCAATTCCTTATTACATCATTTTTCTAATTATTATTTTTTTACATTTCTCCAGAAACACATCAGAGCAAAATCTGAAGCTGTGGCTTGTACTCATATTTAGTCCTGAAAAGTAATATTAATGCACTGTGCTCAGGCTTTAAAAGTTATAGTTCTGTAGTAATAGTTTTGTACTAATCTTTACACCTTTAGTGTATTTCTTACAGTATGTATATCAAAAAATGTGCAAATCATTGCACCCGTGTAGAGAAGCAGGTCTAGGTCTGATTGAAATCCCAATTTTGTTGATATCTCACAGTACAACCTAAAGCCTGTTTCCTGTGAATTCAGCAGCTCCCTATGAGCCTCAATATGTTTATTACAGAGGAATAGAATTAGGGCAGGGACTATATACAATCTGATGCCTTAATTTAAATAAATTATATAAGGAATAAAACACAATAGTGTGCTCTTAAGGAAATAAAAATATTAACAGGGTGAAGCAATGCAGCTTTTATCCCCCTGACAGTTGACCTCCATAACATTTCCTGAACTGTTTAATTTCTTTTATACCACAGTCATTTGCCAGTTTATAGGTACACTTAATGTTGTGAAGGGTCTGAGAAAAATATTAGTTCCTGATTTCTCTTACTGCGCTGACAGAAAGTTTTCAGACCCTTTCAGGTTTGTTACATTTCTTATGTTTCGCACTCATCTTAAAATGGTTTCAAATCCTTTTTTTCCCCTTATCATTCTATACACAATACTCCACAAAGGGTCACAAAAGTATATATTGGCAGACATATTGTAATCTAAAAGATTTTGTGTCACAAAAGTGTACAAAGTATGCATGTTAAACCTATCCATCCATCCATGTAGGAACATCTGTAGTCCACAGATGTAGGTGACCATTGTAGTTATTCCCATTTGTACTGTACGACCGTGGTAGGACCTCCGGTCAACATTCACACATACATTGTACTGCAGGCATACTTAATTAGGGTGTAAGGAAAGTATTCATACTAAAAAACTACTAAAATAAGCATACATATTAAAAAAAAAAAAACGAGTGAAAAGTAAGTAGGTAATAAAAAAACTATGCATACATACTTCAAAACAAAGGTGTAAAATATGTATGCTTTCCAAAAACACAAGTGTACAAAATAAATATCCATACAGAAATAAATGTGTGTAAAATGGGTAGATATGCTTAAAAACAGTAAAAAAAAAAAACACAAAAAAACATGCATACTATAAAATAATGTCAGCACTGTTCGAGTTTCACCTCTGACCAAAGACAATTATACAAAATAAACATATCTTAAATATATAAACATATATAAACATAATGTGTTTAACTGAATATGTACTGTACACTTAAAAAAAACTGGTGTAGTGGTTAGCACTGTTGCCTTGCACCACCAGGGTCCGGGTTCGGTTCCCAGCCAGGCTTGATTCCCGTCTCTGTGTGCATGGTGCTTGGTGGGTTTCCTCCGGGTACTCTGGTTTCCTCCCACAGTCCAAAGACATGTAGATTAGGTTAATTGGTGTTCTCAAATTCCCCATAGTGTGGGAATGAGTGTGTGAGTGTGTGTATGTATTTGTGTCCTGCGATGGATTGGCACCCTGTCCAGGGTGTACCCGGCCTCGAGCCCTAAGTCTCCTGGGATAGGCTTATACAGGATTAAGCGGTATAGAAGATGAGTGAGAAGATCTGGGAAAGGATACACAGTGGGCTCCATCACGATTTGGAGCAACCAACAACCTTCAGAGAATTGGCCACCCAGTCAAACTGAGCAATCAGGTAACCAAGAACCCAGAGGTCACTATAAATGAGATCCTGAGTTCTCTTTTGGAGATGGGAGAGCCTTACAGACATGGCAGTCTGTTGGGAGTTTGCCAAAAAAGCTCCTGAAGAACTCTCGGGCCATGAGAAAAAAAATCCTCTGATCTGATGACACCACCATTTGGAATCAGTAAATCAAGCACTGCAAAAACAAAAACAAAGTATACCCTCAAGAAAACACAGGATTGGAAGTCCTGGTGAGGCCCAGCCAGAGTCTGGATCTGATCCCAATAGAGCATCTCTGCAGAGACCTGAAAATGGCTTTGCTCATTCAACTTGGTTGGCCTTGAACGATTCTGCCAAGAAAAATGAAAGACCCTTCCAAAAGAAAGCATTGCCAAGCTTGCAGCATCACTCACATTGCTGCCAAAGGTGCGTCAATCAAATACTGAGGGATCTGAATACTTATGTGAATTAGACATTTCATTTTTTTTTACTTTGAAATAAAAATAAATTACCAAAACAATTCTAAACACCTGCTTTTACTTTGTCACTGTGGAGTATTGTGTGCAGAATGATGAGGGGAAAAAGGATTGAATCCATTTTAAGATGAGATGTGTGAAACATAATAAAATGTGGGAAACATGAAACGAGCAGAACACTTTTCTCTTTGCACAGTACATTATAGCAGCTATAAACAGTTGGTCCCTGACCAGCCCCTCATTTTTTCTTTCACTGGAATGAAACAAACGCAGCTTGTCATGTTGGTGAAACTGCACCGTCCCGAAGGCTGTGTCAGAAAACAGCAAGCTACAGTTTTACCTCCTTCCATATGCTAAAGTACGTCCTTACAGAAAATTTCACTACAACTTTAAAACTGTCAGAGCTCCTCTTAATGAAAATTAATTAACACCATCTGTCTCATCAGGATCGAGATCTCAACAGTACTGTGGTGTGCAGTTCACTTACCAGCACTACTACAAGTATATCACTGACATTTATAACACTAATTCTTTAAAATGTGGCTCTGGAGTTTTGGAGGCACTTTATTAGTAAAGATTATGTATTACGGTAAAAATTTTTCTGTATAGCCCACCCTTGCCAAGGTGCAGTCTGGGAAACGAAAACATTACAGTATGTTACATACCGATATACAGTGTACCTTATGCTATACTGTAGCATTAGGACACTTTTCTATGCAACACACATTTTAAGCATGTTATTTGTGAGACTTCAAATTGTAACAGGCTTCATGCATCTTTGTGCTTTCATAGGGAAGATCTGAGAGCACTGTGGAAGAAAAAAACAATTGCAAAGGTAAATTTATCTGATTTTATAATTGGTCACAAATAATTTGGATTCCTGTTGTGAGCTCACAGCAGCCATTCTGCTCAACAAGATGTGATGCTCAGAGGAGCACTGTTACAAAAATCAGCTCAACTATTCATCTATACTGCGCAACCCAAGGACGGAAACATTTTCAATCCCTCAAGAAAAGTGAAGTCGTCCAGTGTCAGCCTGATGACAAAGAAAAAAAATAGAGCCCCATTCTTTGCCAGACCTTGTTTCAAATAAATAGCGAAATAAAAAGTACAGAAGAAAATGAATTTGTACAGACTGACTCACAGAGGCCCTACAAAGTTTACTCCACTAATGCATCAATGCTTCAATCCATCCTTTAATATTTCTTTTTATCTCATAATTCCACACATCCTTTTCTCCCTCTTGCGGCTGTTCTCCTCTTCAGTTAAGTCCTCGGGCTTATGTCACAGTCTTTCCAGAGATAAGTCTTTCCAGATCCTTCACCTTGGTGGAAACCATTGTAGCATTTATTTATTCATTTAGTTATTTCGCTGATTTTGCTCTTTTCAAAGCACTAATCAGGAACTGCTGTCGCAGGATTTTATAATTTTTTTTAATACTGCTGCAATAGCGGCTTTAGTAAAGTACCAATGCTACAAGGTTAGTCTTTTGATGGAGCACAAGGAGCTCGGACCACGGTGGTGTTTATGCAAGTTTTGATTGGGATTTAAATCTAGAAAAAAAAATGCAGTACTTGAAGATAAAAAAATAAATAATAAAATAAAACATGGCTTCCAGATGTCCCTGTTAGTCCTGACGCATGTAAATGTTTGTGCACGTGGTATTTAGAACAGAGAGCACCATTTTAAGATGTATGTTCATAATGCAATCATTTTCAGTTCAGGTTTAGGAAGGTGGAATGTTTATTTGGAATAGTCTATATGTGTATGTCGTCTTTGTGTTCGTGTCTGGTTATCTACATTGTCTATGACAAAACTATCCTGACCGTGTCTTATTCAGTGTGCTTAAGGAGTGACAGTGAGCGCTCAGTCTAGTTTGTTGTGTACGGTTACACGTCACTAGCTGCCATGCAGGAGATGAATATTATTATCCAGTCACCTCCAGCACTCATGTCCTGACGCTGATGAGAGGTGTTAAACTGGATGATAGAGTGATTTCAGCAGTGTGTGTGTGTGTGTGTGTGTGTGCGTGTGTATGCGTGTGTGCGTGTGTGTGTGTTTGTGATTATGACCAGACCAGCGTCCTGTGCTGCTGTGATGTACAATTTGTGGAAAGGTTTCTCACACAGTTCCATTCTCGTGTCTTGGTTTGTGGACGATGGTATGGGTTGAGGTGCTGCTCAGGGAAGGTGCGAGCGTGCACAGGAAGCCAGCCAGTAACGTCAGCCCCAGACCACCCCAGGCACAGAACATGGACCATCCGTAGCCGTGACTGATGTCCTCGGGAAGGCCGTACAAGTATTGAGGATACCGTGACAGCTCGAAGTTGATTCCTGCCACACAGGTGCACAGGGAGATGATACAGCAGGTTCCTGGCAGGAAGAAAAATGAAAGTGGGGTCAAAACAGACAGATGCAGAATAACCCGAACACTGGATTTAAAAACAAATTACTTCTGACATGGGTATAAATAGGATTTATTGACATGGCATACAGTATGTTTCTGGATCCAAGAATAAGATTCTCCTCCATCATCATGATTCATCATTGAGAGCCTTTAATTACTCTCACCCCTAAACTTTATGCATACTAGTGACCGTACAGATAAGAAACTATGCATTTCATTTACTTATTCATCTTCATTTACTGCTTTATCACGGTGACGGTGGAGCCTCAGTGTTCACTGGGCCTGAATCCAGAACTCTGGACCGGTACCATGTACACACACACACACACACACACATTCACATTCTCATTCGCACATTTAGCACACTCAATTCACCTGCCAAATAGTTTAGAGAAATAGAAACCATAAGGAAAACCATACAGTATCTGCACAAAGAGAACATGAAAACATGGAATAAGATTAAAACACAGACGCTTCAGCCATTGAAATTCAAACAATCAGTGTTAATAATTAAAATGTCTAACTGTAGGTGAGGTCATGTGATCTTCAATTAAGACATATACGGTGTAGACTGTAATACAATGAAAAGTTTTTGCAACATACTGTGTGCATATTGTGTAAGGTATGTACAGCCAATCATATTGTAACTAGGGCTTTCAATATTAACACATTAACACGTGTGGTTAATTTAGAATTTTTAACGCAAATGAATCATATAACCAATTTTGACCCTGATGGCTTCCCATTTTTGATAATGGCACGTTTAATGTGGATAATAAGATGACTGAGGAAACATTGCCAGATGTGCTGAACTGAAAGTTTCATTATAAAAAGCTTGTAGACGGAAGTTTGAATAAAATCAAAGTTGTGTGCCCGAGGGGAACTATTTTAAGAAGAATACATTAAGACACTGGAAAAGGCTGTGAAAGTGAGGCAGTTGGCAGAAACTACTTTTATTGCACTTACTGGAGACCACTGGGCATCAGTAAGTAACCATAACTTCACCTCGGTGTGACAGCACATCTAATCGTTGACAAATGACAACTACACTCATTCACTTTGGACGTGTTAAAAAAACAAGAAACATATTTTGCTGAAGCATGTGCTCCATAATTGCTCTAGCCTAGTTGAAAAGAGATGACAGACTTGGTCAGCACTAAAGGAACAGACAGCGCTCACAATAGAATTGCTCCTGCAAGGAGTTTACCGTTTGAGATATTTTAATTTAACATTTGTTAAATGTTAATGCTTGAGATATAAAACTATATAAAACTGCATAATCTGTTTTCTTTAACCAGTTTGTCATGCATTTCTTTATTCCAACATTGTTTATAACACAAGTAAGTCTGAGTACATTGAAACCTTGGCATGTGAATTTAATCCGTTCTGGAGGCGAGTTTTTCGTATTGTGAGATGCATTTTCCTATAGGAAATAATTTAATGACGATCATGCGTTCCAGCCACTCAAAAATATTACCAATATTACCAATATTTCCAACATTATAATCCTATATTGCACATACCCTTTCTTCTTGCTACCGTCCTTGCTAGCTATCTTGGTGCAAACTTCACTAAATTTTGCACAAAATGGAAAAAAAAAATAAATAAATAAATAAAAAAATCATAAACTTGCTTTGCCATTTCCAACTTACCCGCTGTTCGGTTGTGTTCGGTTCGTTCATCCGTATACTGAAAATGCTTGTAGGCTGATGCAAATTTCTTAAAAAATTTAAATTCTTGCGTGCAAAAATTTATTATTTTTTACACAGAGGTTTTCCTGTATTTTTAAATTGTGATTAATTGTGATTAATCATAGTCTAAGACTTCAATATTAATTGATTGACAGCACAAATTGCAACCTACAAGATTATAATTTTTTGTGGCACCAAAGTATACATGCATGCATGTTAAAAACAACAGTGAATTATGAGTATGCACACTTACAGTAATTAAGGTTAGCACTGTTTGAATCTCGCCTTCGACAAAAGACAACCATACAAAAAAATATACTTAAATTACTATTTTAATTAAATACTAAATATTCATGGTATGTTTAAAACAACAGATGTACAAAATAAGCAATCAGAAGGAGTAGCAAGCCACGACAGATGGCACAGACTAGTTAAAACATCATCACCATCATCATCATTACCATCATCATCATCAAGACCAAAACCTCTCCACAAGCTAAGAATTTAACCTGGACGTCATTAGTTATCTTTTAAAAGCATTGATCATGTGACTGCTTTTGTGTGCTTGGTATTTTTTTTACCTATATAATGTCAGTGAGTCCTGGTCTTTAGTGTATCTCTTGAGATTTAAATAAATTAAACAAAACCTTTCCTAATGTCAGAATTTTTTTTGCGATGACCTCGTTTTCTCATTTAGATTTGAGTCACTACAACTCTAATTAACAAAACTCAAAGGCACTTTCACAAGCAAACACAAATGATTTACAACTAGGTCATCTAAATGATATAGCATAATATGACCACTAGATGGCGACATAATCAAAGTGATTGGATTTAAATAAGCCCAGGTTACAGTGCTCTGTAACAATGTCCTAAAAATAAACTCAGCATTCAAAGCACACACAAGAACACACAGACAGACAGACAGACACACACACACACACACACACACACAAATTTACCTCCCATGAGGAAGAGCAGGCCAGCTACATACTGCATGAGGTCGTGCTGCTGGCAGCAGCCCAGCACCCCAATGGTCCACCCAAAGAGGATGATGGAGACAGCCATGCCCACAAAGCCTGCAGTCATCCTGCGTAGATCTGTGCACACACACACACACACACACACACAGACACAATTTACGTAACCTCTAAACTATGCAGTAAAAAATATAGCAAAATGTATAAAATAATATGTGCAGTAATATGGGTATACCAATAAGTTTTGGTATCCTATCATTGGATAAAGGTTGATTAAGACTTACGCAGAGCATGCCACTCATCCTGCCGGATTGTTTTAGTGATGTTGACTGGTAGATTTCGGGGCAGGACGGAGGAGGTGTAGTGATACGTTACTGGAGTGCATCTCTGAATCACACCTGCAGGAGCAGAGTAGTGAGAAAAAGAACAAATACATAATCATCAATTAAATATGCTAGAAGATTTCAAGATCCATTAAATTAAAGTGTTTAAAGATTAAAGTGTTTAATAAAAATAAAAAAAAAATA
>JAQMYJ010000023.1:7282699-7302643 GCA_030014305.1 Clarias laeviceps | reverse complement strand
AAAGTATTTTATTTATATCAAAGGAATCCTTCCTATATTTGATACAACGAAATTTAAACTAAATGTGAAGCTTAATTAGTGATTTAACCATCTAATTAGTAGCTATTTTCTATTAAATATTCCTCCTACACCAGGAACACCAGTACCCCTGCTCATTTATGTACTTATAAAACAAACTAATGCTGTAGCATTGACACGGTGCATAACATCATGCAGATCAAAAGCTTCAAGTAACGTTCACATCAAACATTAAAATAGGGACAAAACGTGATCTTTGTAATTACAGTATAATTATGGCATGGGTGTCGGGTCCAGATGGGCTGTTTCGGGTATTTCATAAACTGCTGATCTCTTGGAATTTTCACGCAAAACAGTTTCTGGAGTTTACACCGCGTGGTGTGAAGAAGAAAAAACACTGAGTCAGCAACAATTCAATGAGTGAAAAGGAGAGGTCAGACAAAAATTGTGCAGATCACGCTGCCAAGAAGGCTATTGTAGCTCATAATTACTCTTCACAACTGAGCAGAAAAGCATCTCAGCATGCACACAACATCGATCCTTGAGGAAAACAAGCTGCAACAGCAGAAAACCACTCTGGGTTCCACTCCTGTCAGCCAAGAAGAGGAATCTAATGCTATCATTAAATGTCCACAGGCTGATTAACACTGGACACATGATGGGCTGATTTGACAATTGTAAGAAGCATAACTAAGTGTACACACTCACCGGCCACTTCATTAGGTCCTCCTTGCTAGTACTGACCCCCTTTTGCCTTCAGAATCGCCTTGATTCTTTGTGGAACAGATTCAATAAGGTGCTGGAAACCTTATTAGACAAGCTTAAAGCTTTTGGTCCATATTGACATGAGAGCATCACACAGGTTCTGCAGATTTGTCGGCTACACATTCATGATGCGAATCTCCCGTTCCAACACATCTTATAGGTGCTCTATTGGATTGAGCACTGTTTGAGTACAGTACGAAAGAGGCACTAACATGTTCGAGAAACCAGTTTAAGACGATTTTAGCTTTGTGACATGGCGCATCATCTTGTGGTCAAAAGGGCAGCAACAATACTCAGGTAGGCGTGTCATTTAAACATTGCTCCTTTGGTACTAACAGGCCCTCACCATTATACCACCACCTTTATACCATTATACCTACCAGCTATTCCAAGGGAGGAGGGATTCATGCTTTCACGCCAAATTCTGACCCTACCATCCTAATGTCATGGCAGAAATCCACACTCATTAGACCAGGCAATGTTTTTCCAATCTTCTATTGTCCAATTTTGATAAGCTCAGGCGATTCGTAGCATCAGTCTCCTGTTCTTAGCTGACAGAAGTAGCCTTTGGCCAGCTGTAGCCCATCTGCTTTAAGGTCTAGTCAAACCAGTCGGGTCATTTCC
This sequence comes from Clarias laeviceps, assembly GCA_030014305.1. Classification (NCBI taxonomy): domain Eukaryota; kingdom Metazoa; phylum Chordata; class Actinopteri; order Siluriformes; family Clariidae; genus Clarias; species Clarias laeviceps. The sequence goes on along the minus strand of JAQMYJ010000023.1, from coordinate 7,301,236 downwards.
TCTGACCTCTGGCATCAAGAAGGTATTTTTGCCCAGAGCACTGCCACTCACTGCATATTTTCTCTTTTTCAGACCATTCTCTGTAAACCCTACAGATGGCTGTGCATGAAAATCTCATAGATCAGCAGTTTTGGAAATACTCAGACCAGGCCGACTGGCACCAACAACCAAGCCATTTTCCAAGTCGCTTAGATCACCTCTCTCTCGGTTTGAACTTCAGCAGATCGTCTTGTTCCTGCCCAAATGCACTGAGTTGCTGCCATGTTCATTGGCTGATTAGATATTTGCATTAACAAGCAGTTGAACAGATATGCCTAATGAAGTGGCCGTTGACTGTATGTCAATGATGGGACATAAATAAATTTTCAATCCAATTCCACATGCTTTTAAAAATAAATAAGCCAGAGAAACATTTCTTGATGCTGGAACACTGGAAAATGATAATATTGAGTGCAAATCTGGCACACACATTGGACAAAATTAGAAAGATTAAAAAAAGATAATTTATTTCAACACGATAGAATGTGTTGTGTTTCACAGATGTTCCTACATTATTGCCAATGCTATTGTTTCGCCAGTGTAACAGCCTACAACCTTCTCAGTCATCTGAATTTAAATGCTTTCAGCTGTAGTATTTTTACAGTTTTGACCTGTTTATTGTTATCAAATTTCATAAAATACTGCTTCACCTACAGTAGAAATCTGTAAGAGTGAAGGCTAACAAAGCTGGCTGCTGTAGCTCACGTGGCATCGTACAGTAGAGACAATGAACAGGGTCAGACAGTGATGGAATGTATTCTGCTATATTTTTTAAATAAATCTCATTTGAGGTTTGAGGAAGAAACTGGATAAAAAATATGAGGGTGAGAGCAAGGGATTTTTTTTTCATTTAGGAGTATAAACATTTAGAAAACAGTCAACAACAGGGTGGTGTAATGGTTTCATGATTACCGACCTAGATTTGATTATTTTTCCAAATAACAGTATGTCATGAAGGGGAATTCCTCTTATATCACAACAATCTAATTAAAAATAATTTGTCATATTTTATATCAGTTTACACAGTACTTATGTTTAATATTCCATCCAACCATCCAGGAGCCTCTGTAGTCCAACTAGGGATCATGGAGGCCAGTGGTGACCATTGTATTTATTCGCACTTGTATGATGATGGTAGGACCTCCAGTCAACATTCACACACACACACATTCACACACTACGGGATATTTGGGAATTAGCCTTATCTGCATGTCTTTGGACTGTAGGAGGAAACTGGAGAACCTGGAAGAAACCCACCAAACACAGGAGAACATGCAAACTCCATGCACACAGACCTCGAGGCGGGAATTGAACCCAGGACCTGGAGGTGTCAGGTGACAGTGCTAAGCACTAAGTCACCGTGCTGCCATGTTTAATACTGTTGAACATTTAAAGTAAAGGAAGATCCTGTTACCATGTTATACATGTCACAGCAGTTATAAAGCTTTGTTCCCTCACTTGCCCAGCTTGTCATGTTACTGAGAAAATGTGACAAGTCTGTCCTGAAATCTTTCCCATATCTGGAATTTTACCTTTGATTGTTAGAAAGCACTGACATTGGATACTCCTTTCATAAATGCCGAATAAACATCTTCTTAGAGAAAATGTCAACATATCAGAAATTACATGGTTTGTAATCCATTTATGTGGTCATGCAATCCCCAGTGTATATCAGCACTACGGACATGATGTAAGAACACATGAATCAATATAAACCTGTAATTTGAATTACAGTCAGCACTATTATCACTATTATTACTATTCTTACAACAAATCAGAATCAAGAATTCGATAGCACTGTGGTATACATTAACGTTTATTTTTCTGAGTTCATGCTACCCAGCAATTGGATGCTGGATGAGACGTGCTAGATTGTAGTGGAAAATATGATGTGTGTAGTGTGAAAACTATACTGCTACATTGCAATGATGATTTATATAATAATGTGTGACAAAAACAAATGAATGACGTGATCAAATGTGTCAGACATTAATTACTGATAACGCCTAGAAATAAACTTTTGCAATATTTAGTGGATGTGGGAATCAAGCTGCAAGCCAAGTTAGAAAACAATGTCCATATCATAGTAAATATTTGGCCACAGCATATTTAATATAGCAAAGTGAAAAATGGTAGCATTCAAGGTTCAAGATTGTTGAAGGGGAGTTATACCAGAATTAAATAAACTGGCAGAAATGTTCCATTTTCTGTGCAAACTCTTACTTTGCATCAGCTGTAATAAAGTGATGTATGAATATATGTATGTATGTATGTATGTATGTATGTATGTATGTATAGAGAGGATGAAGGCATGGGAGTGCCAGTCAGCTATGAATTAAAAAAAGCAAGTGTCACTTTCCCTCATCAGTCCCTAATTAAACTCGAGCTAGCAGGTGAGAAATTCATACCAATTAGTCACCATCATACATTATAGACATCAGATCTCAACCCTGTCTGTTCTGTTGATAGGGAATAAACCAGTACCATGCATCAGTGTTATATAACTTATTTACCACAAGTTATGTGTCAGATGAAGTAAAGAATAAGTAAGAAATAATTAATAAATAATTGCTGAGAAAGTTAAAATTAGGCCAAGAGAAAATTACTCAAGTAATAAATTAGCATATATTATACATACATATCTAGCAAACAAACTTGGGTATGAAAATTAGAGGGAACATACTGTATCTGTCCATATTACTTACTTATTACACATATTAAGCATGATCAAAAAGCAACAGTACGAACAAAAAAAGCAGAAAACGTCTGCAATTTTCTTTATGTTCAGCACTGACTTTAGTCCAACTGTGTGGCAGAAGACAGAAACTAAAATAAAGTGTTGAATTCTAGAATCTAAAGGTGTCAATATTTTTATATACTGTAGCTGCAGCTCTGACAACAGTTATGGGTGTAAATCACAGTTTTATAGTAATGTGTTGAATGTTCTACTTTATTTTTTCTATAGTAACAGCTCACACACAGGGACTTGTATGACATGCACTATCCATAATCTAAGCTTAATAATAAAACATATTTTTATAAAAAGGTGCTGTTATTGAATATATAATTGTTGATGTGATCAAAAGTGAAGAGTTACTGTAGCATGTTTTTTTGTTTTTGTTTTTTGCCATGGGAAAGTCTTTAGGACAAACTACAGCCACAAGACAAGCTGTATTTAGGATTTTTGTAGTTTTGTATATATATATATTTTCCAGCTTAAGGACAGAAAAAAAAAAGAGAAGTTGATGGCTGGAGATATTAACGTAAATTATAACAGAATATAACTTGCAGGCATTCCATAAATTAAATGCAACTACAAATAATTAAAAGATCTAACTTTTTTATTGTCATTTTATATTGAAAATTCAACAAAATGTAGTTTGTAGCTTCTCAAATATTATAATATATTCAGTAATAAAAGCATCATACATAATAGAGTAGTAAAAAATATAAACAATAGTGGCCTCCCTATACTGTATGTCTCTATGTATACTTCATTAATCAATAAATAAATCTGCTAAACGTCAGCACTCTTTTGTGAACTATTTTCCAACAGCAGTATGACCTAGTATGTCTGATTCCTCCCTTATGAACTATTTTAAACATTTTCGTCAGTCTCTCAGTGTTTTCTCTCATGAGGTAAAAGTAGTAATAGTTATGCACAAACAAGTCGGCTCCATGACTAAAACCTCTATAGATTGAACATTAGAAGTCAAATCTCACATCTAAAGAGTTGAAACATTACCTTAATTTTAGCCTTAAAATTACAATGGACTGGCAGGACATTATTAATATTGCAATATATAATGAAATTGAAGTACAGTAGAATACGTGTTCTGAAAAATTCATACATTCAAAACATAATTAGATACAATAATAAAGTATTTCAACCGCATTATTATACGATAGTGCTAATCCAGAAAGAACTAGCTATAGCTAAGCTGTAATTTAAAAGCATTTGAAAGCATGATGGTCCTCTAATTGTAATTGTGAATATAATAGCATCTGGATTGTTCAGATGCAGTCTTGAGTGATGTGTTACAACAGAATCTTCCAGGAGATTTGCAAAAAATTGCCTTATAAAGATATGTAATAATTTGGATATATACTGTATATAGTAATATAAGTTCATACAGGGATTTCCTTACAGCGAAGATTAAATATGGGACTAATTAAAAAGCTTCATCCACATACACTTGCGCACACATTATTAAGGCAGGGCCATTATTAGATTGAAACATCACATAAGTTATGAATAAATGTTTGATATTACCATTCATTAATTTTCTATATTGCTTATCTAATGTAGATTCATGGGGGGCCTGGAGCCAACTCAGGAAACTCGTGGCACAAGGCATGGCACAACCCACTGCAGGGTATAGGAGCACACACTCAATCATTCAGTACAGGCAATTTGGAAAGGCCAGTAAGTCTACATGACATGTCTTTGGAAGCTGGTATATACAGTATAAGGAGGCAATAAGTAGAGGAAGAAACTGCAAACTCCACAAACACAGACCAGAAGCAAGATATAAACTCCCAATTCTGGAGGTGTGAGGCAACAATGCTAGGTGCTGAGCCATAAATAAAATATAAATATTGCTGCTGCACAACTTTTAATTCCATATAATCATGTTCAGTCATTTGTTACTATCTTATTTTTTATCTGCATCTAGGTGGCTTTAAAATATATTTCATTTTTAACAGTCTACTTAATATATAATGCTAGTTTTTTTTCCTTAGGAACAAATTCATTCTAAACAGGAATGTATTTATTAATGATCACTTTTCTATCTCTGACAATCCACGGAAAATCCATCACTATCTATTATGCATAGCCATTAGAAGAGTGAAAAAACTAATCTCCTATGAACAGAAGAAAATAGACATTCACACTACCTTGCTCTGCTAATTCATACCGGAAAGTGAGAACAAGGACCTATACAAATTTTAAGACCTATATATGAATGGAGATTAGATTATGCCATTACTTAAAATGATTTAAAATGATTACCTAATAAGTGCAAGCTCTAAATAGGCATCAGGTTCATTCTCAGTCAGGCCAAGCCGAGGCCATCAGTTCCAGAGAAGAAGTTCAATTCTCTATCAGTGCCAGCATATTACCAGAGCCTGCTGTGGAAGATAATAGCCTGGTTCACACCACTGAGTTGTTTTGCTTGGCTGTAACCATTTGTTTTATTGTGTGTGGAAATGCAGCATCAGCACACGTATAAAGGGCATACACAGCACATATGCAGATTAAATTTGATTAGAGGATGTTCTATTTAGCTTCTATAACATTACAAACATCAAGTTCACTCACCGGATAGGATTTTTTAGACAGTTTACTTGGATGATTAATAAATTAGATTACTATTCATAACATACAACAAACAAGGCAATGTGAATTATCGGTCAATATAGAAGGAAGGAAGCCGTAGCTCTAAATGACTCATAATACCAGTAAACATCTTCTTTTAATGCAGTTCAAAGAAATTAAGAAACTATTTGGTTATAATGTTTGAAAACAACTTATGATAAATCAAGAATTGCCTTCTACATCTTAATTTCATCTGACCTGAAACATTATAATCATAAGCAGATAAATTTCAGATAATCATAAAGGGAGAATAATAGGCTACAAAACATGCCAAATAATACAAAATCTATTAAGGCTATGAAAGAAAATGCTCCAAATTACATAACACATGGAATGACTTAAAAGTTTAGCTTTAAAAATCTTTCTTGAGGCCTCATCTGGAACAGATGGACATGGACCACTCCTTCAGACTCCTGGTGCCACAGTTCCCACATAAGTTTTGAATGAAAATTATATATATTAAGAATATTCTTATGATTTTAAAGGCTTTTAGACAAAAAACAAAGATTTTTTAAAAATATAAGTAATTATAAGATATTGTTTCTGTCTATTTTCTTGAATTGTCTGTACAGAGAGTCAAATACCTGTCTGAAGTGATTCCCATTTCGGAAAACTGAAACCATAACCACCTTCATTACGTGTTATTTTAAACACGCCCCACATAATTGTTCATTAAGAGGGCAAGGCTTACTGATTTCCAAAGTACAGTTATGAACTGCACATATTAACTCTGACACTAATGATATAATCCGATGTCTCATCAGACTCAATTTTCTTACCATCTGCACAAGTAATTGAATATCATTTGAGACATGAAAAAGAGCAAATATTATTGTATAACTGACCAGATTCAGTTGATTCACATGTTTTAAAGTCAAAGCCAAATGGGTCATAGACATGATGTGAGTGAGAAAGGCAGATGTATTCTGAGCTATAAAGCAGACAGAAATTTAATCCTGACTGTTGGTTCTCTTTCAGATGCACTGGAAAGGCAAAGTGCTTTATCACTACTTTATCATTCATGGCATCTATGTAGCCACTTAAATGCACCAGGGAAATCCAATAAACGAATTATTGATGAATATGAAGTCAAGCTGTCTGGAAGCCAAGATGTAACAGAACTTGTGCAAGAGGCAAAAATATTGAGCTAAGGCTATAGAATTGTGTCAAATAATAAAAAATATGCTATGTGGGCAAGTTTATAATCTGTTAGGACAGATTTGCCATTTGCTCTGGACAAAGTAGAACCTAACATCGCTTATGCCAATGCGAAGTTTGTAGTATTCAGGTTAGTTTTCTGATCCTAAATTATGATTCTGGCCTTACTAAGCCATCTTTCAGCCAGGTACAACACCAGGGTGAAATCTGTGTAGCCCCTGTTTTCTTGTATCCCCCAACTCTTCAAATCCCTATTGCCTGTGAGCTTATAAATAATTCACTCTTTGCTTCTCTTACACCCCCTCCACACATTAAACCCATTATAATTCATTATATCATGGCGGATTTCTCATTGATGCAAATGCAAGCTGCAGAACGGAAGTCCTGAAGGTCTTTTTTTTCCATGGGTTTGTATTTTTTACTACAATTTAGTAGTAAAGAGGTCAGTTACATTTCAGCACCATGGACAGAGGATTGAATCACCAATGGCTTTACTGGAATTGCACAAGACATTGATAAAATGTAATGCAATGTCTGATTTTAAAATGAATCTGAGCTATATGATAGTTTGAGCTGGATGTTTAGGAGAAGTGCAGACATTTACAAAACACAGGGCCTGGATAATGGTAGGAATAAACAAATGAATACATGCACACATAATAATATCAATTAAAATCCATACACTATGCAAAACAATGCAAAGCTCCAAAATCTCTACTGTCGACTAAAGCAAATGTTTTTCTGCATATAGGACACGTATGGCTGACACTCAAGCTCACCTCTGTAGATAAGCTCGTCAGTCTCCAGGTCGAAGCCGTCGCGGTAACACTTCCTCCACAAACCCGACACGGTGGAATTGAACCTTCGGCTGCAGTGAAACTCTATAGCCGCCAGCGGAGCGGCGAGGTGCCGCTTCTCTCTGATCAGCCCTTCAGCAGCAGCTTCCGGCGGCATCCGGAGAGGCAGGTTGCGGTTCGAGATGGAGATGTAGCCCGGGTCGTTGCGGTTGCTCGCGTAGCTGTTGCAGCGCTCGCGGTGCCGCCGCGCGTCCGTCTCGTACCAATAGTCGGTGCAGATGGCCATGGCGAGGAGGCAGAGGGAGCCGAACGCCAGCAGCAGGCCCGCGCTGGTCAGCAGCTTGGCGGCGGCGGCCATCTTTCTCGGTTGGACTAAAGGCGAGACGGGCGCGCGGCACAAACCAAACAAGCGGGTGATCAAAAGAAGCTCTTCGACACAGACATGCCGGACCCCCGGGGCCGCACGGGGCTGCTGATGCTGGTGATGGGGAGAGAACCTCCAAATGGGAATTGATCACAAATATCAGTGTGTGGCTTTAGAGAGAGCAGAGAGGAGAGGATGCTGGAAGCAGTGCCGAGGAGCGGTTGGAGGGCGTAGTGAGATCTCTCTCTCTCTCTCTCTCTCTCACTCACACACACACACACACACGCACACACTATCTCTCGCTCTCTCCTCAGGGGCTTAAGGAGACAATGGAATAATCACCCGAAGAAAACCAAAGCTGGAGGGTAGAACACTTTTATTGCACGTGGTGATGATTAGATCACTTTTTCATACAGGCTACATAATAATAACTAAACTATATCATCAATAAATTAAAGGATTTGTTTTCTGGATTTTGTTTTCAGTAGAAATAGATGCATCAGACACCCACACAAAATTAAGAGCCATTGGCCAGTTCCTGGCGCCACAGTGGCTTTGTGGTTGACTTGCACCTCCCGGGTTCGGGTTCGAGTCCCACCTGTGTGCATGGAGTTTGCAAGTGCTTGGTGGGTTTCCTCTGGGTAGTACGGTTTCCTCCCACAGTCCAAAAACATGAAGATTAGGCCAACTGGCATTCCCAAATTATCTGTAGTGTGTGAATGAACATGTGACTGTTTCTGTGCTCAGCAATGGATTGGCACTCCGTCCAAGGTGTAACCCGCCTTGTACCCTAAGTCTCTTGGGATAGGCTTCAGGCTCCCCACGAAAGTGTATACAGGATAAAGGGGTATAGATGAGTGAATTGGTTCCTCTACAACAAGAAACCATCAAACCCTTGAAAGATCTTTTTTTTGGAATCCCTTCTGATATAAATGCAGAGTGGAAGGGTTTCTATATAGACCTTCTAAGGATCTGACAGTTGTTGAAACTAGACAAAAAGAAACTTGATGTAAAACCTTAGATGTGTTTCCATAATTTGACTAAAATGAAAATGAAAAATTGAAAATGGTTGTTTAAGCTTTCTTCAAGCATGCTTTCTATTGTTAAACAATATCAACCAAGAGGGAGTGCTGATGTGATGAATATCAGCACAGCTGTGATGTGGGTTAGGGTTAGGCAGCTTGGTGGTGCTAGAACTTGAACCGGATCTTTTGAGCAACCTGAGTAACCAGAGCCTAAACCATTTAATACAACCCTAAGGGTTTTTAATCTTCTTAGCAGTTCTATGTAACAGTGTTTTTTAAATCAAAACAGAATCCAAGTAGCACTCTACCAGGGAAACTACAATAGATTTCAAATTAATCACTGAAGAAACCATTTTTGAGTAAATAAGACTTTACTGAGAAAAGACATGGCCAAACACATCTCTGTGCCAAAGCTTTTATTGCTGTCTGCTCCTCATGATTTGGACATAGACGTTTAAGTGATATAATGTGAAATGTTTATTCATCAATATTGTACTTAAATTTTACTTAAAAATTTATTATTTGTTAATTTGATTATCTTTACCATAATACACAAAATGTACTGCCAAACATTTTTATTAATTTAACAATAACAGTTTAAATATACACAATATAGCATCACCTGCTTCACATGGTTATGTCATACTATAAATCACTGGATTCTATTTCTGACAGGATTATAGCATTAAGATTGTTACACCTCTGGTCCAGGGAACTTACTGTTTGCATTCAGACTCGTCACATCAGTATCACTATGTTGACAAGGTCATATGATCACATGACTTCATAAAGGAGCAAAAAATATGGGTTCTTAGAGAAGTTGCTGGCTTCTTAAACAGGTTCTAACTGAATCTTTCTTTCTGAAAGGAAAACCTTGCTGTATAGACACAATCCTTTTAAGGTTATAATCTTTAAAGGTTTTCCTAAAGGGACAAACAGAAGAAACTTTACCTTCAGCATTGAAGTAAGAAAATTTCCCAAAGCCATTGTGACACTCTCTTGTGTTTAACTCAGAATGAGGAAACTGGAGGCGGAGTTGGGACAACTCAAAGGGGATTTTCTATTTCTTTTTTTTTTCTGGAAGCATTTTACAGCACTTTGTACTTTATATTCTTACCAAGAGACACACAAACATGAACCAACACACTTAACTCTGCTCAACTCTCATTTCTGTCACTCTGCTTTTGAGAGCAGCTATCTTTTTTTTTTGTCTTTCACAGGACACTTGAATTGGCATAAGAGAAATAATGCAACTGTTCAGGGAAAATTCATTCAACTAGCAGCAGGAAATGCTGGCGGTATTCCTGCAAAAAAGAAGTATAAAACAGATCTCATTCATTCAGATCTATTTCTATAGGTCCAGAAATTATTGATGAAAAATCCTTTTGCACTGAAATAGTACATAGCTCATATATATGGAATAAAAATTGTATTTGTAACTTTGCACATCTTTTGTTCTTCTTCTCTTTCAATTTTAGTCTACTTATGCCCTGATGAATGCCTTATTTAAGCAGCTCAGGTTCTCAATTTGCAAATTCAATAACTTTAATTATACTCCTTCCTTTCTGTCTTATTTTAAGACTCATCCATCAATTTAGTTCATGAGTCATCTACCATCCTGACAAGCTCACAGCTCTTCACAACAAATATTTAAACAATAGTTTATGTTTATTTTAAGGTGATTGCATACAACATTGATTAACAGTTTTTAAAATTGTCAAATCTGGAACAACCACCAGGAAGGAGTAAAAAAAACAGCACCTAATCATAGCCTTGTGTGGGAGTATTCATAAATGTCACGGAAATGCATTTTTTTTAGGAATCAAGTTAAGGGTGCAATAGTGCCCTTAGTTCTTACTAACAGAACAACTAAGCTGGAAAAAGGTGTCCAAAGTGATTAAACAAAACAGACAAAAACAACAAGCCATGATCTAAGTATTACATAATACGAAGAAATCATCTTTGTAAAAATGTGTTACTGTCCAAAATGCATGTTTGTGTTTACATGACCAAAGTGTCATATCTTTTTATACACAGTCCCTCACGTCCCCTTCAAGCCACACCCTTCAAACAAAGGTAATACCTAGCGCTCATACATACTCGAATGGGCAAAATAAATGAATGAAATAAAATGGTTATATGTTTTTTCATTTCATTACTAAAAAAGCAATTGTTGTCAAACTGCTAAGGTATAAGAAGAATACATTAATTCATGGCTTGGAAATTAATCAGCTTTGGTGTGGTAGCAAATCATGTTTAATAATTTTTTTTCTACATTTCAGAACAATACTGAAGATTTCAAACTTATGAAATAACACATATAGATTTAGGTAATTAAGTTACAACAACAGTCATTGTTATTTTAACTCATTAGGACCCACGGTGACACAGGTGTCACAAACACTTTAAATTTCTGGAAAGTCCCTTATTCAGGTTCATCCTTGACATTATTTTATGAAGTGACATGTGAATCAGTGTACCCGTGACATCAGCTTGTTTTTTGTTGTTAAAATTATGTTTTGACCAATTTAACAATTCTAATGCTTTAATAATGTCTTATATTTTGTATCTAACCTGTTCTGACTGCATTTCCTAAAATGTTGCTGTGACATTTGTCTCATAGGGCTTTTAACCCTAAAATTGTCATGTGCCGTCTTTGTCACAATAAGAAAAAATGTGACGAGATGCTTAAATAATTTAACTAGTTCCATTATTTTGAATTACTATATTATTGTTGTTTATATTTAAACAAATGCAAACATGGAAATAATGTCAGATTAATATATTATGAAACAATCATCAGGACAAAAACTGCACTTTAGTTTTAGGTGAGACACCTTGTTGGTTAAATTAATCTTTACAACAAGATTCTACTTCTCTATATTGGTCCTTTTTTTATTGTTAATTAAATAAATAAAAATAATTAAAATATTTTTTTTGTATCATGAACAACAAGACACTTTACAATTTTGTTGTAAAGTGTTCTCCTCCCCAAGTCTAAATGAGCAATTGGTTTCCTTCGACAGGACGCACATGCCAATAAGGCAGTATTTAAAGGGCAGGCCCCACCCTTGTGAATTGAAAAACACAGATCAGCCATAACATTATGACCACGGACAGGTGAAGTGAATAACATTGATTATCTTGTTACAGTGGCACATGGAAGTGATGAGATATATTAGGCAGAAAGTGAACATTTTGTCCCTGCAGTTGATGTGTTAAAACCAGAAAAAAAAATCTGACAAATTGGCATGTGTCAGGATTTGTGTGACTTTGACAAAGGTCAAATTGTGATGCTAGATGACTGGGTCAGAGCATCTCCAAAAACTGCAGCTCTTATGGGATGTTGCCAGTCTGCAGTTGTCATACCAAAAGCAGTTGATTTATCCAAAGAGCTCCAAGGAAGGAAAATCAGTGACCCGGCAACAGGGTGATGGACAGCTAAGGCTCACTGATGCACATGGGGAGTGAAGACTGGCCTAGTCTGATACAATAGAAGTGCTACTGTAACTCAAATTACTTGTTCTAATAGGAAGGTGTCAGATCACATAGTGCATTGCTGTTTATTGCATATGGTGCTGTGACTGGTCAGGGTGCTCGTGCTGACCCGTGTCCGCTGACAAAAGCGGCTACACTGGGCACGTGAGCATCACAATTGGTCAACAAAGCAATTGAAGAAGGTGACCTGGTCTAATGAATAAATTTTTCTTTTACATCATGTGGACGGACCAGCTTGGTGCCAGATACTACAGCATACCTTCTGAGAGAGGTCTAGTTGAGTCCAGGCCTCAACGGGTAAGGGCTGTTTTGGCAGCAAAAGTGGGACCTACTCAATATTAGGTGGGTGGCCATAATGATAAGAAATTATGACAATGCTTTATCCCCTTTATAAACATGTTTTCTCTGTCCAGTGGCTGCTCAGTTTTCAGCTAGGGAAGACCTCCAATATGAGGTTGGCTTTAATTATTTTGGAGATCGCACTGTAAAACAAATGTAAAATAAAATTTTAATTGAACCTAACAAGCAAAGTCACAAGATGTACTGTATAAGTGAACATGAAAAGGCAATTCTATGTTACTAATCAAGGAAAATTTATTCACCATAAACCCAAAAGTGACTTATGTGCAACATTACAGATCTTTGACACAAGGAGTGGTATTTAAAAAAAAAAAAAAATGCATGTTCCATATGGTCTATTTGGTCTGTGTTATATCCCCCATATTTTTCCTTAAAGAAGTAATTGGTCTGGGTTCTTATGGGCTAGAACATGAAGGTCAGCTGTTCTGCAATACTTTTTGCAGGAACAATATTTATCAAGTGCATTTGCAAAACCCATCAAGCACCATGAGGTAACTGGCTCTCATGAAGACCTTCCCAGGAAAGCAAGACCAAGACTTACCTCTGCTACCAAGGAGAAGTTCATTTAGAGTTACCAGACTCAAAAATCACAAAATAACAAACATCAGATTAGAGCCATAATGAAGGCTTTACAGAGCATAAGTAGCAGACACATCTCAATATTAACTGTTCATAACAGTGAGATAACTGTGATAAATGTTTTATTCCTTGCATTTATAGATGAAGTCAGAAGTCAGAAGTTTACATACACCTTAGTCAAATACATTTATTTATTTATATATATATATTTTTTTTTACTTTTTCCAACATTTAATCCTAGTAAACATTCCTTGTCCTAGGTCAGTTGGGATCACTACCTTAATTCAGGAAAGCGAAATGTCAGAATAATAAAAGTGTTATTTCAGCTTATATTCCTTTCATAACATACCCAGTGGGTCAGACGTGTACATACACAGTGTTAGTATTTGGTAGCATAGCCTTTAAATTGTTTAACTTGGGTCAAATATTTCAGGTAAACTTCCACAAGCTTCTTACAAGTTACTGGAATTGTAGTCCATTCCTCCTGACAGACCTGGTGTAACTGTCAAGTTTATAGGCTTTCTTGCTCACAAAGGCTTTTTCAGTTCTGCCCACAAATTGTCTATTGAACTGAGGTCAGCGCCTCTCCAATATCTCGACTTTGTTTTTCTTAAGCCATTTTGCCACAACTTTGGAGGTATGTTTGGGGTCATTGTCCATATGGGAGATCTATTTGTGACAAAGCTTTAAGTTCCTGACATGTCTTGAAGTGTTGCTTCAATATATCTACATGATCTTCCTTCCTCAGGATGCCATCTATTTTGTAAAGTGCACAAGTTCCTCCTGGAGCAAAACACCCCACAACATGATGCTGCTACCACTATGCTTCATTGTTACATCTCACAAGGCTCCCCTTTTCCCTCCAGACATAATGATAGTTAACTTTTTTTTCATTAGACCAGAGGACATTACTCTGCAGTTAAGATCTTTGTCCCCATGTGCACCTGCAAACTGCAGTCTGGCTTTTTATGGCAGTTTTGGAGTAGTGGCTTCTTTCTTTGCTGAGCAGCCTATCAGGTTATGTCGATGTAGGACTTGTTTAATTTAAGCTACAACTCTCCCGCACCCCCCCTCCCCCAACACTATGATCCAAACTGAACATTACCCCCACAAACAAATAACAAATAAATCGAGAAAAAGAGATGAACAGAAAAGCTCCTAATAAAGCTCCTAAACAAAAGAAATCCACTAGCAGATATAAAATAGTTGGACTTCCAGAGGGAACACAGAATGATCGATCGATGTGGGAGATGATAATGTATAAAGAAACTGCTCATTTTAGACAGCAGTGAATGAAGTTAACTCTGCTGCTGACTCTGAATGACTGCAATTAGACTGCTTTGTTAGACTGCAGCCCGTCTTTGAAAGTTACAGGCAGTTTCCCCCAAACGCAGCAAGCCACTTCTGGGCAGCTGACAAAGGAAGGCAACCAGCCGGGGAGTCGTTATGGCAACCATCTCTTTGCCAAACAGACTGTGTCGAAATTGGACAAGTGTGAGCTCACGATCAATACCACCCTCTCACTTCCCATATGACAGCTCAGAGCCAGGCTGTGCAGGGAGAGAAATGCCACAGCACTACACCAACACTACTGCAAGTTGCTAGTGCGACTATGTGTGAAGCGAGGTACACAAACACACAGGCCTGATAGCGCTTTTGTACAGAATCATTAATCCTCTAACAGGGCAGTGGCTTAACAAGGTTCATACAGATTTATTTGCATGAGGAAATTACCTGATATAGACTAAGACACATGTTTTAATTAGTTCTAAACAAAGATTATCACCAAATGCTCAATCTCACTCACTTATCGTCTATACCGCTTTATCCTGTATTCAGGGTTGCGGGTGGCCTGGAGACTTAGGGCACGAGGCGGGGTACACATTGGACAGGGTGCTAAATCACAGGGCGCATATATACACATGCTCACACCCTCAATTACATGCTACAGGCAATTTTGGGACCGCCAATTAGCCTAATGTGCATGTCTTTGAACTGTGGGAGGAAACCCACCAAGCACAGGGAGAACATGCAAACTCCATGCACACAGAGGCGGGAACTGAACCCAGACCTTAGAGGTGCAAGGCGACCAAATGCTGTAAATGCAACATGCATTAAAGCTTCAGGATCAGCAAGGTTCCAATTGACTCTGATATCTTACATATGAGAGGTCTTTGTTGTCTGCAAATTTGGCTTTTTTTTTTTTTTTTTTTTTTACACCTCACACTTATAACCATTTGTGAGTCTTGTGTACATCTAACTTTTTGTCAAAGTTAGATGTACACAATTATTAAAAAGACTTTACAGGAAGAAAGGGGTCCAAACCTGTTCCAGTATGATAATGTGCATGTGCACAACCTTTAGCAAGACATGGTTTGCTAAAGGTTGTTGTGGAAAAACTCGATGGGCCTGTACAAACCCTGACACCACCTGGAATGGCGACAACACCTTAGGTCTCCTCAACCCAACATCATCCTCGCTAATGCTCTTGTGGTAGAATGACCACAAATTCCCACAGTCACGCTCCAAAACCTAGTGAAAATGTTTCCAGGAACAGTGGAGGTTACAGCAAAGGAAACTACATGAGTGTGAAAGTCATGTGTTTGCATACTTTTCACTATATAGTGCATTACACAAGACTTTTAAAATGTTTTAAATATTATCAAACATTGTAAGTCTAGGTTCACAATTAACACTTTATAAATATTTCTACATCACAAGGTTTTGACCATTACTAAGATCCCGAATGATAGAGGCTTATAACTTAACTGTTCATTTATACATTTAATTTTTATGTAATACAAATTTCCTCAAAAAGGGAGATATAACCTTATAATTCCAAGGTATCAATTTACTACAGTTTTATCAGGAGTTAAATACAGAGGCTAATAAAAACACATGAAATATGAGCATTATAAAACGTTAAACAGCACTGCTTTTAAACTGGCAGCAAGATTTTTCCACTTTTTCCTGGTGTCAGGATATTTTTTTATGTTTTCCAGTTTCATTCAACCTTCTAAAACATACAGTGGCTTTGTAACTATACAGTGATTCTAATTGTGAATGTGTGTGTGCCATGGTTTATAACCTGATCCTGCCAAAAACTGAGCATGCCTGAGATAGACTCCAAATCTGTGACTCTGACCTGCCCAAAAAGCAGTTAAGATTTATGTATGCATGTATAGTACTGTGCAAAAGTCTTGAGCCACCTTTCATCCCTTCACAGTGAATTCAACTATGTAGATTAAATTTAAGAAATGGGAACAAATGTTTTACACAACAGGCTACAAAGTGCTTAAAGGTAATTTAGAATTTATTTAATATTCTAACCTCAGCAGCAACCTCATTTCCCCTCTCATCTTTTCCAACCACTTAGCTTTCAACATCACAAGTATACCAATCACCGGCTTGATCATGTTATCATGCACCGGTTTCTCACTGGTTACTGCCTTAAGTTTGATGTTTTTATGCTTGAATGATTCATAGATGATTCAATGATTTTTATCATCAGACAAAAAGCATTCCTCTGAAACTGGTTAGGTAGAGGGACATGACTGAAAATGAGAGCCCCCCAGAAAAAATTAAATTAAAAAAAGGACATCAGGAAGCGTGGAGAACTATTTAAAAAAACAAAAAAACAAAACAAGAAATGTTCTGACTCTGGAAGCAAAATATGAAGAAATGAGGGATAGCTCAAAAATGTCAAATTGCAAATTTAACTTGAGTATACCAATGTCAAAAACAAACAAACAAAAAACCCACCTACAACAAAATAGTTTATTAATCATTCAGAAAGGCAAATGTGAAAAATAAGTACACACAAATTGCAGACATTTTGTGGAAAAAGTATATTAACAAATAAAACTAGACATTTCAAATCTTTTAATTTAGTAACAGTGTTGGGAGTGTTAAAAACTTCAGAAATAAAACTGTTCCTTCTCACACCTTTGTATATATAATAAATATCTTTGAAAAATATATACATTTATGTAACCATGATTTGACTTGAAGTCTGACATTACTTTCAGTAACAATCTGTTTTACAGAGTGCATTGTTTTTCATACTAGGGAAAATTTGAAGCTTAAAAAGGCCATGTGTCCTAAGAAACATATGTGGCTAATCTAATAATTAATAAAAAATTATATATGCTCAGTCAGCTTCAGTCAAAACCATCTTGAAATCTAAAGGCCAAAAAAGAAAGAATTAACTAGTAATGGAAATAACTAACACTAAGGCTGTAAAACAAAAAGCCATTGTTAAATGGAATTTGCACTGTTGCATCTGTATTTATCCAGAGTTAAACACAAGTGGTAGAGTGGAAAGTATAAAATTAATGAAACATGACATTGTACAAAAAAAAAAAAAAAAAGTGAAGCAGCATGCTTAAATAAACACAATTTAAAATTGTATATTAATACTTGGCAATGAAAAGGTATTGCCCCCGTTATGACTGTGGGGAGTTCTTCATGATATTACGCCTGTGGTGTCTACGCAAGTGTGTGGGTTGCTTAACCATAAATCCTACCATGAATACCCAAAGGCTGCTCATTAAACTCATGCACGATTTTGTGAGAATTGATAGGATAGCAGACAAATCAGGATAGAAATTCTGCCAAATACTACAGCAACCAGTCGAACACTTTTGGTGCTAAATAGTATACTCTTATCCATGATAAAAATGCATTATACTATGGGCATACTGTTAATATTAATAGTAAAACCATGCAATGGTCAGCTAAACAACTTACAGGACTGTATACAGTGTCCCAAACGTTTTTAAACATGTTCACTGTATATCATTCTTTTCAAATCCCATTCTCACTGTACAAGCCAATCACTGCGATTTATTCGTTTTGTATCATCCTTCCCCATCCATATGTGGTGGTGTTTGTCAGCTACAATTGTCTGTGTGTAGGTCCAAGACAAAAGAATTACCCACAAACATACAACACTCACAAAGCTAATAGTCTGAACATCCCATTGATTCAGTCTTAAACCTGTTTTAAAGCTTAAATAGTAGAGAGAATTGTCCATCAGTCCTCCGACCTGGTAGTTTGTCAGTTTTCCATTCAGAAAGTCTCTAAGGGAAAGAAGTGACGTTCTCTCGCTATTCCACTATAACAGAAAGCAGTGCCATAACCCCGACACCACAAAAGATCAACAGGATCTGAAGTAAGGAATGCCTGAGGAGACCAGAGCAAAATGTCATAGTCATATAGGATACATCTGGCCTCATATCATTTACATGATAGCTTGTCTTTAAACATTTTGTAAACAATAACATGAAATAAAATACATTTAATATACAGTATTATATGTACATGTGTGTGTGTATA
>JAQMYJ010000023.1:7268145-7282599 GCA_030014305.1 Clarias laeviceps | reverse complement strand
AAAAAAAAAAAAAAAAAAAAAAAACACTACACAATGAAATTTAATGGGGTTTTCACAGGTGTATTTGTCCGAGCTTGAGGTAACATAGGCTTTGCTTCATCGCAAATCGGCCCATGGGAAGAGAAGACATGGTACTTTGAAATGTAAATTGAAGACGTCCTTACTAAAAATAAAAATAAAAAAAAAGACCTTGAAAAATAATTTGTTCATCTCAAAAATTAACTAATTTTGAAATACATTTTTAATTTGACTGTACATTTCTTTAATACGTGCTTATGAGTGTGCAATTGAAATATACTTAATAAACTTAATCTCACACCTTCATTCCGCGCACTTCACGAAAACACATCATTTCAAAATTCAACAGATGGAATTGGACATTTTTTAAACCGCGTGTGCAATTAAATTCCACGCGAACAAAGGGCACATGTAGTAATACAGTATTAAGAGACAAATATTGGAACGTTGAATAATAGCGCTCAAGATAATGTGATATTTTTAAATCATTGTTTCTTGCAGAATTAAAATCTTTATTGAGAAGTGGGCCAAATGGATCGAATACCTGAAATTGGTCTCCTGCAGAAGATCAGGCACCACATTGACCAACGCAATGTAAAGAAATCCTCCAGAGCTGAAGGGCAGAATCCAGGCTGTGGCATTTTCTTCAGGAGAGAAGAGCAAAAAATAATATACAAGCAGAGATTTTTTTTTTCTTTCTTGCAAATGGGAGCAATCACTTAGATATTAAAGGCCATGTGCATTAATTTGAAAGCGTAGCCTTAGTATGTATTTGCTACTTCGATTTAATCATCAGTGACCATGGTATCCTTCACAGGGTCCTAATAAATTGCCTGGGAAGTGTGTGTATATATAAATAAAAAAAAAGAAGGGTCAAATTATTGGCTTATATAAACTATCAAAAACATTAAAAATATTTGAAATGACTGGAACTGAGTTAGGAACTGTCCAACATATTGTTGGAACCTGTAAGGACTGTGCTGAATATTCAGCATCATGGGGGAAAAAAGAAAAAAAAAGGAAAAAAAGAAAAAAGAATGATCACTTAAATGCTAAGTAAAGATGCATGGTAAAAAAAAAAAAAGAGTGGAAAACACAGATATGTTTAATAGTGAAAGTAAGAGCATTTCCACAAACACAGTAAGACAAGAACTCACAGGACTGGGACTAAACAGCTGTATGTCCATAACTTAAAAAAAAGAAGAAAAAAAAAGAGCTTTGAAAAAAAAAAAATGTCATGTGGCCTGATGAGTCCAGACAGGCCCCATACCAGGGAGATGGGCACATTATGTAGCAATAAAATGAAGTTAGCTGATGACCTGAATGTCCTTCAATCCATAAATACACTTTTTCTATTATTATTTTTTTAATGTCACTCACTGCAGCTTGTGTGGCCTATTCTAAGCTTATAAGAAACTCATATCACAACACCCTGCCTTATTTAATTAAAATAATCAATGCTGTATGTAGAGTGTTAGCTTGGGTGTGGTTTGCATCATATGGTGTCTCACCTGCACCTTGCTGTGATTGAGCAGAAAGAGCAAAACACGCCCCCAGAACTCCACCCAGTGCCGTGGATAACTGCATTCGTGCCGCACTCCAGCGATCAAACCCAGCACGCAGCAAAATAGCAAAATCTCCCACCTTCACACACACAACACACACATTCACTGTAAGGTTCTTCTTCTTATTATTATTATTATTATTATTATCTTACTAAGGTTCTTAGTATTAAGGCATATAATGCCTTTACTGCAATCTCTACAAGAGGCATGACCACAATGTTTGCCTTAAAAGCTAGTCCTCATATGCCCAAATGAGACAACCATGAGACAAATTTTTCAAACACTGTCCATCAAATGCCTAATCGTTCAACTAATATTGACTTATTGTAATGAAGTGCATTGCCACAAAAAAAAAGGACAGCGTGGTGCTGCTATGACCCTGAGTACTGGGCCCCGCATTTCAATTGTATACTCAACATGAAAAGACAGAAAGGCGCACCTCATGAGGGATCTCGTGCAAAAGGATTGCAAAAGTTGTCAGAAAGCCAACCTGTCAGAAAAAAACAAAAACAAACAAAAAAATGAAAATACAGGAATGAAGAGATAAACTGACAAATCTCTCTCCACTGGTTAGTCTATAGAAAAAACATTAACAATTGAAAAAAATAAAAACAGACATTGCATGAAACAGGCATCTCGAGAATTACTGGTGCCCTTAACCTGCAAAGAGTTTTTGTTTTATTTTTAAGCTTATACAGACAGGAAGACTGCATATTATATATCCCTTATTGGATTTGTATTGCACATACATTTTCATTTAGAGTGCTCTCCTCTCTCTAGTACACAAATTAAGAGTATGCGTGGGGCTCCGAGAGGAAATAAACTGGATGCCACATTCTCAAACTCCCACGGTAAACAAGCTGTGAGCCTTATGGTTCTCCACCTGGACCTTTCCTACATGTCGCCATCCTATTAATACTACACAACCACCACGAACAGCACAGCACCCACTTACCATATTCTCCTACTCTCTAATGTACACATACACAATGTAGAAAATTAACAAATGTAGACAGCTATATGGGTGCAAGGGAGAATAAAACTCTTGGCAGGCTTAGAGCTTAGTGCCGAGACACTGACCGTGTAGTCGTGCGTTTTAGAGAATACAGCTTGAACAGTATGACTTCATGTTCTTTGGGAGAGATGGGATCTGACCTTTGTACTTCCAAACTGTGATAGTGAGCCAGGACAGACATAGGGCATGTAGAAGTGGCCAAGTTAAACTGGGAAACAAGGGAACTGCTAGTTCACCATGTGACATGACAGATTAAACCTAATTCAACTGTCATTTAATTCTCGATTGCAAACATTTAAAAAACTTTTTATATTAATATCATATTATATTAGAATAATTATTTAGTGCTGGAACATGCATGTCATTCTTGTCATTCAAATGGCTCAACACTTGATGTTAAATAAATTAACATTAGTGGAATTTTGAGTTAAACTAAAACATGGCTTATTAATTACAGAGGACGTAATGTGTTCAAGCAGCTCACAGTAGGTATTAATGAGTCCAAATGAGTGTCAGTGCGACACTAATCTCTCAGCTCTCCTACCTTCCTGCTGACTAGGAAGCTCCCTGCTACTGCCAAGCCGTGGGTGAAGTTGTCAATGCAGTTGGCCAGAAGGTTCAGATAGCCACTTGTCTGGACAAAATAAATTAAATAAAACAAATTCATTGGCGAAGTTGTGACAACACAAGTTTTAAAAAAAAAAAATAAAATAAAAAAATAAAAAAAAAACACCTTTATGGATTTACAATGGATAGCAAAAAATTTCACGTGAAAATCCTGAAATCCCCTCAAAATGCCCCCTAGAGTAAAGATTTGGCACTTTACTTTGTGTCTCTCCAGTGACCACAAGCTCCAACTAACCTTTATCTTCCCTTGTCCAGCCTGTGAGACAGTGTCCGTTGTAGGCTTGGAGCTGGCATTGTTATTGGCGCAGACACCGTTCTTTTCTGAAGATATAAAATAGTCACTCCGGTGCTCTGCTAAACAAGACTACAAAGAGCGAGAAGAAAAAGAGAGACACACATGAGAATCTGCAATTGTATCTGTATGAATGGCTAAATGTTATTTGATCCAGTGTCTCACTAAGGTGCAGTCCTCAAATATGCACGCTGGCCGTCTCGTTGCACCAACGCACCTACTAAATCTGGAAAATACCTGGCCAGTCGGGCTAACACCGTTGTGTTTGAACAGCTAAATAACCAAACAATGGGTGAATCTTGTCCCCATGAATTGAAATGCAGAGCACCGGAACTGTTAAAAAACACCAAGAGATAAAGATCACATTAGGAGTCATGGCATAAATCCAGAACATCCCAAAAGCTCTCCAATAATTGGAAAGAAAAAGTGAGAAAACTGACAGAACTGTGGAAATTTAAAACCATGAGAACCAAAAGATTTTTCCACCACATTTCAAACTTTCATAAGCCAAACAAAGAAAAAAAAAAAGAAAGTGTTTCAATCTGCTTGTGAAATCATACACTACTGAAATGTAGTAGGAGCATTGGAAGGGGGAGGGGGGATAAAAAATAAAAATAAATCTTAGCATGGGCCCAATGGCATATTCTGTCTCAAAAGAGAAATGTCAGCTAAACCTAAAGTGCAAATAAACTTGTTTTTTACATTAGTAATTTGGAGAAGATCCCTCTGATAGTCATAACTAGTTCTCTTTTTATCTGCAAAAGACAGAGGTAATTTATTTGGCCCTGAATACTATGAGTCTGCAACCAAGCAACTGAGATTTGCCTGTAAACATTGACGTGTTCAGTCTCAGAATTTCTGAGGCCAGTGGATTTTTTGACTCAGTGGAACAGCTAAATTAGATGTTTCCCCTCTCTGGGGAGATTTTGCTCCTTCTCTTGCTTGTGGTTGCTGAGCTGCTCTGCTGATTTCAGACAGGTTTTTTCATCTGCTTGTACAGGACCGGCGGCTGCAGTGCTTCCTGTTGAACTCTATTTATAACTAGTTTCACATCGTTGGTTGTCAATCCACCTCACTGGTCTCGCCTGGGCACAGAGTGCTACAGGACCATCGGCCTTCAAACAAGAAATGCACTTTTCTTCCTGCATGTGATAAAACTCTGACAGCCAATGCAAAAGCAAAATGAAAAGTCGAAGTGATTCAAATTATACATCTATATAAAATACATCAAGAAGGAGCGGGTGAGAGAAAATATATGAGCAAAGCAAAACAAACAAACAGTGAGTATAGGAGCATGAAACTTTGGTCTTAGATATTTAGAAAGGAAATAAACAGCCCAGTCTAACACTGTGATAAATCAGAAGAATCGGGTTGCACTGGGAAGAAAGAAAATAGGGAGGGGGAGAGGGGGGGGAACACATCTTTGAGCATCTTCTTTAAGGAGCTATAAAGCTGCGTAGGTATTGACCCGAGTCTGATGCAATACCCTGAAAGTAAACCTACCATAAAAGGGACACTCATGTTTAGATTAGGGACTAGTACATGCGCACACACACACAAAAGCATAAGGCAAATGCTGCAAGAGCAAAAGCTTCAAGAGCAATCATTGATGAGTTAATTATCCAAGTAAACCTGCCTTCTTTCTCAGGTTTCCCATAGGCTGCCATGGGATTTAAGACACCATTTCAAAATACATTCCTTTATGCTTCGGAGATGATTTTACAACAGTTACACTTGAAAGGTAATTATTTTCACAGAATATCATCTGCAGTTTACTTTAGTTTCTTTAGTATGTCTTGTTATTTTAGCCTAAAACTAGAGCCGGAAACAACAGTTAGTTTAAATAGCTCTTTTAGACTTAGAAGCGAGTTAATCCAAAGCCGTCACATTTTCAAACTGAATATCTAACTGTAGTGGACTGAACCAGCCAGTGGTAATTCAGCATCCACAGACATCATGTGTCTGAAAACACATGACATCACTAATGCAGAGGACATTCAGAGATCACCATGTTTGTGGCCCCAGAAACATAAACCCCTGAATAGAAATAGTATTGTCGAGCAATAACAAATCTTCCAACCCTTTTAGGTTTTAGAGTAATGTGCAAAAGTTAGTAGCACCTCTTTTAGTATAAAGTGTTTGTGCAAAAATCAGATCGTAGCAGGTCTTAGTATTAGACTGTATTTCACTGTAATTTATTATTTAATTTTTTTTTTTACAAAAATGAAGCAAAAAAGAAGCGGGCAAAGGGGGGGGGAGGGGGGGGCACTGGCAAGTAACCCCCCATGATTCAATAGCATGCTGATCCACCTTTAGCATTAATAACCCAAAGTAATAGTTTCCTGTATGACTATCAGTCTTTAACATCATTGTGGAGGAATTCTGGCCTATTCATCTTAACAACATTGCTTCATTTCATTGAGGTTTTTAGGAACTCGATTATGGTCCCCCCCAATAGCATTTCAATTAGGTTAAGGTCTGGATTTTGACTAGTCCATTCCAAAACCCTGATTCTTTTATTTTTCTAAAGTAGATTTACATGAGTGCTTTGGATCATTGTCCTGTTGCATGACCCAATTTCGACCATGGTTTTGCTGTCGGACAGATGGCCTCACATTTGCCTCTAGAATACGCTGGTATACAGTACGTAGGAGTTCATGGTCGACACAAAACAAACCCAAATAATCGCCCCTCCACTGCCGCGTTTGACAGTGGGTATGATGTGTATCTGCTGAAATGCTGTGTTTGGTTTTCACAATGGGTATTAATGGCAACCAAACAACTCCACTTTGGTCTCATCTGTCCATAGCACACAGTTTCAGAAGTCATACGGTTTCTTCACATGCAGTTTTGTGAACCTCAGTTGTGCTGCCATGTTCTTTTTAGACAGAAGAGGCTTTCATCTGGCAACCCTTACTTCTTCAGTCTTCTTCTAATGGTCCTGTCATGGGTCTTAACATTTAACATGCTCAGTGAGGCCTGTAGAGTCTGAGATGCAACTTTTTTTTTTTTCTCTCTCTCTCTGAGCACTGCATGGCCTTACCTTGGGTTGAACTTTGGGCTGGGACGTCCACTTCTGGAAAAATTGGCAACTGCCTTGAATGCTTTCCACTCATGAATAATCTTTCTCACTGTAGAATGTTGAACTCCAAATTATTTGGAAATGTTTTTATAACTCTTTTAAGATTGATGCGTGGCAACACTTGCTTCTGTAAAACCATTGCTTATGTTTTTTTCTCTCTCTCGACATTAACACACACCTGAATGCTCCCGACCTTTATTTGCCTAATACTAAGCCAAGACCTGCTACGGTCAGATGATTTTTATTATGTATTATACAAAAGCACATTAAATTAAAAGAGGGGGTCCTAACATTTACACATGACTGTATAAAAAGGTTTATAATGGAGTTAACAGCATTACACGTAACATGTAAACGGACATATGCCAAGACTTTCTACGTTGAAAGTATAATTGTGTAAATTTATGTGTATAAGGAAAGAGAAAATAGTTAACAAGACAGTTTAAAATTTATGTTTTGGCTTTACTAGCTAGAATTCCTGACCGCATGTGAAGAAGTCATTGTAATACATCTGGTAAAGTTAGACAGACATGGCAAGAAAAAAAAATAGAGGCTAACATTGCAAAGAATCCAAAGAGCACTTAACAAAATTTCAAGAGTGTGTTTCTGTTACACTCGCCAACGTTAACAGTCCACAAATGCAATACAAATCTGCAGCTGTTAATGTAAAAATCCCACATTTCCCACAAATTTAACAAATCTCTGCAAATAATAAATATTTAATAAATATTGTATTAAATATATGTTTGCAGCATTACTTTTGCGGATTTGTATGATGGTGGGTGTTACAGGGTGGAGGCAGTTAAGTAAGTACAAGTGATGAGAATGAGTTTTTATAGAGTATATTATTCTGTATATTATATAGAAAGGCAGATGCAAACTTTGAAACGTTTTTTTTTTTTTTTCCTCAATGGGTGAATCATTTTGAACCTTTCAATACATGGAATTCCTCTTCAGCGAGAGATACCCATTGAAGTAAACATACCACACACTGATTTAACATATGCTCCTACTAAGGCAGTCCTATACACACACAGTGGAAAGCAGTTTAGTGGATAGTGAGCACTAGTCTGTACTCATATGGTGCCACCGTGAGGCTCAGGAATATGTTGCAGAACTCAAACGTTACGTGATGGTGCAAGTATAAACATACAGTACCAGTCAAATGCTTGGACACACCTTCCACTTTCATGGACTTTCCTGATTTTTTTCATTTCTTTCTAATACATTGGAAAACAATTGTTGGTGCTCTGTGTCCCTCTAAGCACTTGTGTCAAACCATTACGTTTTCCTCTGTTCTTGTGTTTAGCAGCTAGTATAAATAAAGCTAGTTTAGCAGCTAGTATTGAGATACTCATCTGATACCGCTTTATCCTGTATTCAGGGTCACGGGGGGCTTGGAGCCTATCCCAGGAGGCTTAGGGCATGAGGCAGGGTACACCCTGGACAGAGTGCCAATCCATCGCAGGGCACGCACACATACACTCACACACTATGGGCAATTTGGGAACGCCAATTACCCTAATTGGCAGGCCTTTGGACTGTGGGAGGAAACCAGAGTACCCCGAAGAAACCCACCAAGCACGGAGAGAACATGCAAACTCCACGCAACAGAGACGGGAATCAAGCCTGGCTGGGAATCGAACCCAGACCCTGGAGCTGTAAGGGCGACAGTGCTACACCACTACACCACCGTGCCGGCATATTGTATTGTATTATATTATATAACATATGCACACGCAAAAATATCCACTACTGTTCTAACAGAGACATGTACAATTCTAATTGGGATACAACTTATTATAAATAATAATACAACTTATAATGAATACTATAACTGTATTAGTTAATTAAACCTGAGGCCTTGACTAAACTAACATACAATGATGATAGTAGTTGGCTATTCACTTTAAGGAATAAAGCAACATTTTCATTAGAAAGAGTCAAAAGTCCTGTGTAGACAATGATTATTTATTATTATTATTATTTATTATTATTATTATTATTTATTCATTTATTTTATACATTTTTTTTTATACTTGAGAGCAATAAATGTTTTGGTTGGGGGAAAGAAAGAAAAAATAAAAACAATGTGAGAGAATCGTGATCTCAAATCCCATGTCGAAGGATCGTGCAGCCATAGACACCAACAATCTCCAGGTCATTTAAGCCCCGTTAAAAACAGTGTAATTAAAAAATAAAACTGAACATGCTGTTGTAGGAAATGATAAAATGGCTGGATGGAGCTCAACTTGAAGCAGAGTTGATTATTTTCTTTACCCCACAGTGATTTGCCATGAATGATATGTTAAATATGTATTTAAAAAAGCCACGTTATACTTTTTATCAGTTTATAAGTTAATGGATCTGCACCTAGGTATTGTGATAATATTGTATCGGTTGGTCCCTGGTGATTCCCATCTTTATTCTTAATGGTTATTCGCTCATTAGTCTTTCTTTTTTCTCTCTTCTTTTAGTAACAGTTAAAAAACACAGTTTGTCATCCAACCAAGAAAAGGCACAAAATCAGCAACAATTATAAGTTTTGTTAAACTTTTTGTTTTTAAATCTGTTTCTTATTATCCTAACAACATATGAATAACAACACCTTCTGACGATCTTATGTGATCGATATACTGTTTAGTATTATTGCAAGTATAAAACTTACATTGTTGGCATGATTCACAGCACTGCTGTCTGAACCATCCTCGTCTGGAAACATCTTCTCCAGGATCAGGAAGGACATCAGTCCTATAAGCACCCACAAGCCTTGGGTGTGGTAGTGTTTCTCACGCAGGTCTAACATAAATAAATAAACAAATAAATACATACAGTGTTCTAGTACATGTCCAGGTGAGGCGAGATGGAGAGATAGGAGCTAAATAATGATGCACTTCCAATACCAATTATCAAATGGCACAAAAAGAAAACGTACAGTATGATAAGTCAAGGAGAACCCTAACAAAAAATAAATAAATAAAAAATCTGTAAGAACTCTGCTGTGGGTTTGCATCATCTTTTTCAGTTATTCTAATGCACATCCTCCTCCTTAGATCTTTTGCAGCTTATTAGAAAAATGATTATGGACAGGTTATTATTAATTGTTTGGACTTAATTGTTATATAATATTGTTAATTATCTTATACCTTTGTCTAATACTTTGCTGCTGAAGCACCAAATTTTCCTGAAAAAAATATATTAATATAGCTATTAAATATATTACTGTACTGTCTGGAAAGTATGGCAGATCAAACACCAGCCCAACTGGTGAATCATTCTCATGTGGTGTTAATAATGGTCCTTTATAAATAAACCTTACACAGTAGGGGACAACAATAGATATCCTGGTGAATGAAAGATGAAAGAACAGGTGGATGAATAGATGAATTTCAAAACCAAGTGTGGGTAGAGGGGGAGAAAAAAAAAAAAAAAAACATGCAAAGGAACACATCCCAATAGCTTAAATCAAAGTGACCAGGATCATAAATAATAGAAACAAAGAGAGCATTTATTTACTACTTCTGGATGTGTGAGCCCAGGCTTCAGGCAGAAGATGGAGGAAGACATCACCAAGGAGACCTCCAATTGCAAAACTCAACAGCTTCTTCAGGTTCTGGCAACCAGCTGCAGAAAGAATATGAGTCATGAACCTTTGGCTTAACAGTCACACACGCAACACAGACCTAAAAACATTAAAAGCTTGAGCTGACAGAGAGGATCACCACAAACATGTTACTGAGCACCTTAGAACTTGATCCTTGTAGGATCACTGACTGTTGCTCAGATTAAGATATTTGTTCTCTTCAGCTGCTGATGATTAAATTTTATTGTGCAGCTGAAATGTGCACAACCAAAACAAGTTGATGGATGTTTTGGCAAGTTGATGTACACTGCCCGGCCAAAAAAATAATAAAAAATAATAATAATAATAAATAGTCACCACCTGGATTTAACTAAGCAAATAGTTAAGAGCCTTCTACTGGATAATTACTGCAGTGATTAATATGTTTCAAGTTATGTAATCCTAAATAATGCAGTGAGTAGCTTCTCATTTCTTTAACCATGTCAGAAGAGGTGTTAAATTATTGGCCTGCATCAAGCAAAGTGATGCACCCACACACCTATTGCCTACTGTACACGCCTGTGGAGATAGTGTTATGATCTGCATTTTGCTTCTTTTGCTCAGGTCTAGCTATGTACCTAAAAACAAAAATGAGGTGAGCTGACTACCTGAATATACTGAATGACCAGGTTTTATCCATCAATTTTTTTCCCCCTGATGGCACAGACGTGGTTCAGGGAGAATGAGACATAATTTTCACACATGGATTGGCCACCAGAGTCCAGACCTTAACCCAATTGAGAATCTTAGGGATGTTCTAGATAACACTTTACACAGCAGAGCAACTCTTCCATCATCAATGGAAAAAGACCTTGAGGAGAAATACATGCTGTAACACTGCATAAGCTTATCAAAACGATGCTATGGCAAATGCGTGACATAATTAAAACAAAAGGTCCAACGAAATATCAGTCTGTGTGACCCTTTTCTTTTGCTCGGGCAGTGTGGTATAACATTGCTATTAATCATACACAGACTTTCTTCAAATCTGGAGACTCAAAGGCCTGACACAAGACTCGGCAACAATTCTTCATACCGTTTTACATGCACCAGACGCATAATAAAAATAATAAATAAATATATTTGTATTTCTGTACACGTCTACATTTCAGCATAACTTTTTCAATTCTATAACCAAGGCGATGCAAGCTTTTCCCCCCCATGTCCAGCTATACTGTAATTTCTTTTCACAAATACATTTGTTTTAAAGAATCAGAGAGTTGGGATAGGATCTGATAAGGTTCCTCCTATCAGAAAAATGTGAATCTAAAGATAAACTTTCTGTCACTGGACATAATTTAGAAGAAAGTTTTTTTTGAAAAGTTTATTTCTTTGTGCAACAGGTTTAAAAAGCTAAATCTGTTACTTAAAGCATTTGCCATCTTTCATCCCCTGCAGCACAGGGATCACCCAATGTACCATAATTAATAGGTGCTTTAACCAAACTGCTACAGACTATGTTCTGAATGAACCCGTCAAACACAGACATTCCCTTCTCTCACACTACTTCCTCCCTGGAACCAGACTTGGAAAGTGTATTTATAAACCTTTAAGCTAAAGCAACTATATCTTTTTTTAAAAAGCAACAATGCAATAAGAGCACTGTGGGAGTGATTCCCTTGTGAATTCTTGAGGATTTCTTTACGAATGCATATCACAACTGGATATTCGAACAAGTTTTGACAGGTGTGTGGAAAGTATTGCTTAAGGGCTCTCCTCGAAATATTTTCCGACCGAGTTCATCTATTTCTAAGGATTGTCATCCATGGCTGCATCTGGCCACATCACATGAGAACTCTGGATTGACGCTCAACTATTCCGTACTCACAGAATTACATACACATCTACAACAAGACATCTGTCTGCACAAGCTAAAAAAAAACGGCTCAGGGTTGCACACGTCAAATATTATACAGTAAGGAACACTAAGAAAGTAAATGTTTTCTACACATTACGGCAAACACTGGTAGTATAACAACTACTATAATAACTACTAACTATTTCAGGCTTAATTTAGCTCAATTTGGTTAAGAACTGTCCAATGCATTACCTAGAACAACCTAACAGTGCTTCACAGTCATCCATCGCGGGAAGAAACGTAATCGTAAAAAAGGAATTAAAAAAATCATAAATTAACGTGATCAAAGATCACTTACCACAGACCTCTAGTTTAATAGTGAAAGTGAGAGCATTTCCACAAGCTCAATGCGACAAGAAATCTCAGGTTTGGGACCAAATCAACCACTAGTTAGTGACTGACTATGGAGCAGTAGAAAAAAAAAAAAAAAATCATGCGGTCTGATGAGTGCAGACTGACCCATTCAAGAGTGATGAGTGCATCAGGGTAAGGAGGAAATCAGGTGAAGGGTTTAACCCATCATGTCTCTGGAGGTAGGGTTATGATCAATCTGTCTTTTGAGAAAGTGTGATTAAGGGCAGTTGAATTCAGTTTTTAGAACTGAGATTTATTTGCTTCCCCTGGCATAAAAATTATTATTATTATTTTTTTTTTAATAGCGCAAAAAAAAAAAAAAAAAAAAATTGTTTCTGGGAACAGACAAATTTATTTTTATAAACAATCGGTATCGTCCGAGAATTTCATAAATGGTCAATCAGTAAAATTTTCCCCTCCCTAATTAAACAGGGATTTAGTGGTTTGGGCAAGAGGTGTTTTATTTATTTGTTTATTTATTTTACACAGACGGCCACTACAATTTGTGCAATAATCAGAGCAAAAGGCAGTCAAGCAAATAGTAAAGAGTGTGGCTATTTTTTGGCCAGGCAGTGCATTTTCCTATTTTTAAAAAGTTACAGAATTTACAGAAGACCTATGCTTAACCTATGCTTTCACAGTGGAACAGAGACACAGACAGTTTACATAGTTCATAACCATAATGATGAGAAACTGTTCTTGTAAATATTAAATGTCTAATACTGGACTCTTCGATGGTGTTATGCATTGGGGTGTTGTCTCATCCTCTCCTTAAAGCAAGCGACTTTACCCCAGTCTTTGACTGGTACACACAATTTTCACAATAATTTTACTCCCAAGCTGGAGATGTGACAGAAGTATCGCTAGGCAGAGAACAATAATACAGGTGTTTTCTTACCCTCAGTTTTCAGTGCTGCTCCTGCCTCAATAGGGATCACCAGGAGCGGGAAGATTCCACTGAGCCCTACAGCAATAGAGCCCAAAATGGAGCAGAACCAAACATCTACACCCTCTCTGGACAACAGCTTCCTGAGGCTGTGGAAGCCCAGCATCTCCTCAGCACACCAGGTACCAGGGCCCGCGGCCGCTGCCGTCACATGAGCCAGCGCTGTTTGAGCCACTTTCTTTCCACCAGAGGAGGATGTAGAGGTGACAGCCAGCAACCCAGCACCAAGCAAAAGAGCAGCAAGAGCCCAAACAGGCCTCCCGGGTCCGACACTCATGAGGCCAGACTTCTGTAGAGTGCTTCTGATCAACATGCAGGGTGTTGCAATGCAGAAAGGAATCTTAAAACAAAAATGTGCATGAGAGAAAGAAAACCGTTAGATTGGCAGAACGCTTTAGTGATAAATGCATTTTATTTCAGTTTCAAGTATCTTTCAAATGAGCAGACTTTAAAATATTAATAAGCTGTGCATATTAGTTAAAATGTTAAAGCAATATTGTCTTTATGTTAGTTCTTGCCATATAAGAATCACAAAATATTACGCTGTCAAATTTGCAATTTGAATTCGTCAAAAACTGTTGAATTTGCATTCGGAACGCCAATTAGCCTGCATGTCTTTTAGACTGTAGCAGGAAACAGGAGGAAATCCACCAAGCACAGGGAGAACATGAAAACTCCATGCACACAAACCTGAGGAGGGAATTGAACCCAGACCAGTATTTAAGTTTGTATGGAATGTGAATGTGTGTGAATAAAAATGGTCAGATAGTCCCTGATGAACAAGCCGAGGGAGACAGTGGCAATGAAAAACTCCCTGAGATGGCAATAGGAAGAAACCTTGAGAGGAACCGGACTCAACAGGGAATCCTCATTTGGGTGAAACAGAAAGCGGGAAGTGATCTGCATTCATACTGTGTATTAGGTGGCAGGCAGTTCAGCATAACAGTTGACATTAACTGACGTTAATATGGAGTCCAGGTACTTATTGGAGGCTCAGTTAGACTTGTAGGAAATTCCAGTCCTGAACTATCGAGCGACTGCAGCCAAGTCAAGTCCTCAGAGAAACAGCTGTCAA
>JAQMYJ010000023.1:7209165-7262891 GCA_030014305.1 Clarias laeviceps | reverse complement strand
CTTCTTTACCTGTTTTTTTTTAACCTCACTAACTTCACGGCTCTTAGATGGGCTCCAGGGTGGAAACCCAGTGCATAAAGTATCCATTAAAGAGGTTTAATCCAAACATCTGGATTAATCAGTATCACATGTTTACACAATTGTTTCTCCAGCAGAATTGTGTCATGAAAGCAGTTCAAGTTTGCAGATAAAAAATGAATGCTAATCCTGAACAGAGAAATTCACAACCTTCATATATAGTATCTTCATAGTTTAATACAGTATGGTTGGTAAACTTTTAAATATTTGGACCATATGGTTCACCTGGTAAATATTCATTCATTCATTCATTAACTGGTTTATCCTGGTCAGAATCAGGATCTATCCCGAGAACACTGGATATGAAGAGGAAAACACCATAAATGGAATATCACTTTATCACAAGAGTCCATGTGCATATATAGTCACACAATCATTCACACCAAAAGGGAATTTACCAGCCTACATCTACCACATTTAGTAAGGGAGGAAACCAGCAAACAAGGTGGAAACCCACACATCTAGATAATCAAACTCTGAAGTCTAGAGCTGTAAGGTGGCAGGGCTAACCATTGTTTTAAACCCTCACAAATGTATTCAAAAAGAAGCTCTCTGAAAAAGAAGATCCACTGGGAATAACGCAATACCCTGAAAAAATAAATGTATTATATATTTAGATTTTTAGATCCATAGAGCCTGAACACGTTCTTTCTTTGGCTGTCTTCTTGTGAGACTACTCGCAAGAGACTACTTAGTAAGTCTACTTCGGCAATAATTACAGAGGTCATTGAGGTCCTTTTAAGATTTCTTAAAAAGTGTTCTTTAATATTTTTTTTTACAAATACTTACTAACATTCTTATATAATATTGTATTGTAGAAACATACGAAAAAGGAAATTAAATTATAAATAAACATATTTATACTTATAATCAAATGAACCCAAATATTGAAGTAACAGATAGGTCTTTAGTCGCCGTTTAAATATTGTCAGAGACTCAGCTGTACGGACCTCTAGAGGTGTTCATTCCACCACCTAGCTGCCAGAACAGAAAACCATCTAGATGTACAGTATTTCTTCTCTGAGACATGGTGGGACCAGCTGGACAGTGTTGGTTCATCAGAAGGAACACATTAAGTAAAATTGTTTAAAAAAAAAAAAGCACACCAATGTATGTATTTAAGATGTGTGTGATATACTGTACCATGCTATTTTTGCTACCATGCTAAAAATTCTTGCTTTTAAAGTTCACCTAATCTGTAAATGATGCCCCAAAAATGAATGTAACACAGTAAATATGATATCAATGTAATCTGCACTGCCAAATGCCACTATAAAAGAGTTGCTCAAACTATCAATCGATCAATAAATCAATATGTATGTATATAGTTTAGATTTTATTAAGATAACAATAAGTTAACCTCACATTCATCATTGTTCATTAAATTGACATTACTTAATGTTTAGTGTACATTGGTGTTTTTGTGTGAACACATTTGTATAAAATTTTTACGTGTATTAAATAAACTCGTTTACAAAATGATGCATTATTATTCAACACATTTGTATAATAGCACTAATGAAAACTTATAGTGAATTCCCTATGAATGAAATATTTGGTATTTCTGTAGAGGTTTTCATTCTCTCCAAGAGGGGATGCTAAAGCCTTATTCACAGCATACAATAACTACTCACAGCTAACAATATGCTGTGAACATATCCCTAAATTTTGCATTTTCAGTAAAACTTTCTTTCAAATGTTGTAAGAATTTGTTGGTAGACATTTATTCTGTGAGCTTAACTGGAGTCTAGATCTTTAAATTAAATTTTAGCCTAAACCAGGGGACCAGGGGCACAAGGAAAAGTACACCCAGTATGTGGTGCCAATCCATCACAGGGCACAAGCATGCACACACTCACACACTAGGGGGAATTTGGGGACACCAATTGACCTAAACTGCATGTCTTTAAACTGGAGAAACCCATCAAGCACGAGGAAAACATGCCAGACGGTTTGGTTGACCCTGAAGGTACAAGGACAGGGAGAAAAGACATAAAAATTGATTTATTGTGTGTAAATATAAGCTTGGCATAAAAACATTATTTCTGAGCATAAACTGTTCTAAAGTTCGACTAAAACTGCAGATTACACTTTGGATTTAATATCAATCAATGTGTTCTCCTTCATGGCCTCAATTTACCATCTTCTAATGTCACAACGCTAACATTGTCTCAAACTGGCTTCATGAACATGACAATGAGTTTAATATTCCATGGTGCCCTTCCTAGACACCGGATCTGATTTCAGTAAAACACCTTGGGGACGTGACAGAATGCGAGATTCACAAAAAAGTGATCATATCAACTTGAACCAGAATCTCAAATGATTTTTTTCAAATCTTGTGGAATCCATGCCATGTAAAAGTCAAGTTGTATTGAGAGCAAAGGGAGGTTCTGCCCTTCTATTAAGAAAGCTTTTAACCCATAAGGTTGTCAAGAAGATTGACAACGGGCATTTACTTTCTTAGGTTGAGCAATTACATTTAAACCAACAAAAGTGCTAATTAAGCAACTGAGAAGAAGCATTTACTGGATGGTGAAACAGCTTGGGTGTTTTCAGTCTTTCGTTTTGCCACAAGATGGCTCACTTGTGTGAGAAACACAATCTAGTAAACTGAAACTTCCCACCACATGGGATGCCAGGTTCGATTCCCGCCTCTGTGTGCATTGAGTTTGCATGTTCTCCCTGTACTTGGTGGGTTTCCTCCCGGTAGTCCGGTTTCCTCCCACAGTACAAAGACATGCAGGTTAGGATAATTGGCGTTCCAAAATTACCTGTAGTGTGTGAATGAGTGTGCGATTGTATGTGTGTGTGCCCTGCGATGGATTGGCACCCTGTCCAGGGTGTACCCTGCCTCGTGCCCTAAGTCTTCTAGGATAGGCTTCAGGTCTCCCGTGACCCTGAATACAGGATTAAGTGGTATAGAAGATGAGTGAGTGAGTGAGAGTAATGTCATTAATGAGGCAGTGGAACTCACAAGTTTTTATTCTAATGGTAAATCAGTCTATATTTGTCCTTCTAATCCGTTGTACAAGGTTATATATGATTGAATTAATACTGTGATCAAGTAAATACATTTAATTAAGATTTTTAGCTTTAAGGGATTTAAGATTTTATAAGTCATATTACTTTGAAATATTAACCTTTACCCTGGCCCATGACGTTGTGAATTCCAGACTGGGCTTGAGGCAAGAAAACTGCAAGATTGGACACCAGTCCATTGTAAGGCACCATGCACAGATACTGTATATTCACACTCTCAATCAAAACTAGGGGCAATTTAGTTTAATTATGTTTTGGGGGGTGGGAAGAAACCGAAGAACCCAAGGAAACCAACACAGGAAGGACATGTACTTCAAGGACTTCAAACTGACCCAATCCCTAAACTTTTTTATATAACTTTGCTGCAAGGGTAGAACCATATTGCAAGCTACATTATAGAAATTACTTCCATAATGTCATATTTATCTTCAGGTCTCATGACAGGTTGCGTTTTGGCATTTAGTGTAATATTTCCCAAATCAAATAACATACAATGACCTTCTCACCTTGTAAAGCTTATCTATTCAATATCTATTTAGTAGTAGAGTAGCCTAATGCAACACCATCCCATTTTAAAATGTCTGTTCAAAAGAATTTTTCTTTCAAATCTTAAATGTTTTTACAGCAGGAGGTGTCATAAAAGTGGGGAAAACAGGGTGGTCCCCAGTGAGAAAACACCCTTAAAGCCCTATTGAAGGCTCTGTGTGTTATCCTTATCTGGTGGGCCTGTGAGCACTGGATCTAATGTTTCAATTTATTATAACACAAAATTAAACACACCAGATCAGTTGCCTCAGAAAATTAATGAGCAGCAGTAATGTGTTGTTACCCAGACAGAAGAGTTACACTGAATACATGTCCCTCTGCTGTCTGTACCATGTAGTTACTGGTTGGCAGTAAAGGGTATATATATATATATATATATATATGTAATTTCTTTAAAAATGTTCAAGCTGTGCAGGACGTGCTTCTTGTTTCGTATTGTTTGTTTGACAAATACTTTATTACTAAAGGTCATCTTGCTCGACATGCCTTGAGGTGTTACAGAACTTGCTATGAAGGAGATTTATGACAAACACCTCCTATATATGTACTGTATATATGGTCAAGTTCAAAAAACATAATTTAGTCGTGTGTAAAAACATAATAAAAATTATCTGATTGTAGCTGGTCTCAGTATTAGGCAAATATAACCTACAAAGTTATTTTCCTTTGCTCTTTGGTCCAACTTATACCAAACCATCTCAATTGGATTTAGATTGAGTGATCGTGGAGGCGAGGTCATGTGATGCAGCACTCCATCACTCTCCTTCTTGGACAACTAGCTCTTGTGTTTGGTGTCATTGTCCTGATGGAAAACCACTGATGGTCCCACTAAGTGCAAACCAGATGGGATGGCATTTCACTACAAAAAAACCTATCCTTTGCATGATAGGTAGCTCTTGGTCTTTCTTTCCTGGGACAGTCCTCATAAGGGGACTGTTTCAGTTTCATCGTAGCATTTGATGGTTTTAGGGACTGCATTGGGGTGACATTCAAAGTTCTTGGTCTAATACATATTAAGAAGGCAAGAAATTGCACAAATTAACTCTTGATAATACAAACGCGTAAATTGTAAAACCATTTCACGTGACTACCTCGTGAATCTGATGAGCGAATGCCATGAGTTTGCCAAGCATACCTCAAAGCTATATGTAGCTACTGTGGACAATCTAAAATATAAAACATATTCTGGGTTGTTTAACACCCTTTTGTTTACTACATACAGTAATTCCATACATGCTATTAAGCTGTGTAACCTAAAGAAAAGCTAGACATTCTTGGGACAGTACTGGAGAGATAACACATAATACATAATGGCCAACACCAACCATCCACTGCACAAAGCGTTTGACAAACAGAATCATGAGTTTAGTGAAAGACTTCTGTTGCAAAGCTCCACAACTGACAGACTGAGGAAATCCTTTTCACCCCACAATCATGCAGCTTTATAACACCTCTCTACAGGGGCATGGGAATGTGGATTAGGAGGTCTAGGCTAAGGGATCTTCTGCTACATACATCACGCCACCCACATACCTCTCCCATCTTTTAACATCAAAGTCTGCTGACTTACACTTAGGTTTCCATATTATGCCAATTGGACAATGCATCTGTCAATGTTATGTCTAGGTCCCTAGATCTCAGTCAGTTATGTATGATGCACATAGCATTCACATTTAAATATATCATATATCCTGTATGCTATGTGGAATTCCTTTCTGTTGAATTTGCACTATGTTTACATTTTCCTCATGATAGTCATCTCAGAGATCTGATATTATTTTCTCCACAGTGCTTCCATCCTAGCATCAATTTCAGGTGACACTGGGCCTTCATGCCTTTGTGCCTAATGCCTTTATGGTTCCACAATAGCTGATCTTCCGGGTACTGGGAGCAGGTAAGTAGAAGCCCAGTCAGGGGCAATATTTAGGTATGACATGAGACATGTGACATTTATAGAGCAGCATGAAAAACTTATCTCATGCATTGTTTGTTATAATCTGATTTTGGCATGCTGCTGCTGTAGCTAGTGCTGCTTGTGTGGTACAACGCTGCCCAGGTGCTGACAGAGTCAAGAGAACGTATGGAGCGACAGTAGAGAAGTACTTGGAAAAGAAGATTGATGCACAACATTGTTTGTCATGAGCCCCAGACATGTGTGTCGTTGGGCAGGAGTGTAGAGTGTATAAAAAAGGGCACAGAATTTTTTTTTTTTTCCAAGAAGCATTAACATCATCATAGATATGAATTCATCAAAATGAATTTTTGTTCTTTTTTTTTTTTCATCAAAATGAATTTTTGAAATTTTGTTCTACACTTAGACATCTTATCTCATTTCTCACTTAGACATCTTATCTCATTTGCAAATGAATAGAATATACATAACATATTT
Source organism: Clarias laeviceps (assembly GCA_030014305.1). Lineage (NCBI taxonomy): Eukaryota > Metazoa > Chordata > Actinopteri > Siluriformes > Clariidae > Clarias > Clarias laeviceps. The sequence continues at coordinate 7,256,836 of JAQMYJ010000023.1, read as the reverse complement.
AAATAATTATTTAAGTATTTAATGAAAGTAAACCAACATCCTAAAAAAGTAGTTTATCTATAAATAAATATATTAATAAACTGTGTAAATGGTGTGTAGTTGCCTGTTAAAACCTTGAGCAAGGCCCTTAACTCTATCTGCTGATACAGATAGTTTGTTAGTGAGTGTATTATGGATATAGAGGTAGAATTCTTATAGTAACAGTGAGCAAACTGGTTTTACGCCTGACTTTATCCCAAACCCCAATGAAATGTACATGATAGATTGCAACAAAATCCTTTAAAATGTGCTAGCATTAATCCTACATTTTAAATGTGTTTGTCACCACTACAATTAAGATAAACTGTCTGGCCAAAGAAGTTCACCAAACATCTAAAATTACTGAAACTGCATTAAGAACCCGTCATAATTAGAATATCAGTAGAAATCACAGCTATGGTTAATAGTGAAACCAAGAGCATTTCTACAAGCACAAAGTGACAAGAACAGCTTTGGGACTAAACAGTTGTGTGGACATAAGAAAACCCGGAGTGTGCAAAAGATAAAGCACAATGAAAGAAAAAGCTCATGTAGTCTGATGAGACCAGATTGACCCTATTCCAGAGTGGAGTGTCAGGGTAAGTAGGGAAGCACAGGAAGTGATGCACCGATCATACATAGTGCCCACTGTACAAACCTCTGGAGGCAGTGTTATGATCTGGGGTCTACAGTAGGCTCAGTGACGTTATGTGGCAATAAAATGAGGTCAGCTGATGACCTGAATGTACAGAATGACCAAGTTATTTCATCTGTGATTTTTTTTCCTTCCTTGGTGGCATGAGGCTTCAAATTTCTGAGAGTTCTGAGAGCATGAGGAATCATTTGCACACATGCATTGGCCGCCCCATAATCAAAGCTCATCGTGGTCAAATAAAATTTTAGAATTTATACCTTTTTTGTCCTGACAATTAAGACAATTGAAAGAGTACCCATTTTTCTGAGAATTTAGCATTTCATTAAACCTGAAGTAGAAACTTCAGAAGTCTTAACTGTGCTTACTTTCCCATAGATGAAGTGTGTTGGGCCGTAAATGTACAAGTTGTTGCAGTGTCAGAAACTAAATTTAAGCCCAGTTTTTTCCTTCTGCTGCCTTCACTCATCCCTTAACCTTCATATAACCTCAACCTCTCTGCTCCTGTCAGCTGGAGGACGTGTGGGAAGAGGAGCCAAAAATATGGGCCACCTCATGGCAGTGGAAGGATAGGGGGTGGGATTTTGATTAGAGGTATGCACTCATTATCTCATTGTTGAGGAGAGAAAGACGTGAGGAATGGGCTGGGACTAGATTGTAGGTCATAGTGAAAGAGGGGGGGAGGGTGTGATGGTGGGAATCTAATAAAAGAGAAAGAGTAGTGGGCATCCACAAAGTCTGTTTATCTGAACTGGTAAGGGACACTAAACCAGGAAAGCAGGATGCCTGAACCGACTAAAAAACCAGGTAAAAGCGTTTAGTTTTTTAACTCCTGGGGTTCATGAAGCTCAGCAAACGTTTTATTTAAAGTTTCACAGCTTTTATTGGGTTTGATATACTGGATACAGTATATCATATTTATTTTGTACTGTAACTGGCCTGTCTGCCTGTCACATGGATGTGCTGTAAACACAGACTCACTTTAAGTCCCCTGTGTAAATAAATGATCAGCGTTCCCAACTTTAAAAGACAGGAAGATGTCTGTCTTTAGTTTGTCACTGCCTCATCCTTAAAGGATCTTCACCTTATGGGTGAATAATTAATGCATAAATTAATTTAAATTAATTTTACCAGCATAATTCTTATATGTGCTGTAGGCAGATCTGTGGATAAACTGCATCTATAGCTTTATGTATCTATGACTTTTGTTCTAATTTATTGAGGTTTAATTTTAAACCTCAACTAAAACATGTTTGTTTAACAATTTTTGTACATTACTTATATCCAAATATATCAGCTAAGATGTTATTTAAACCAGGTCATTTCATGCAATTTTTGTCTGGATTATGTCCTGATAAGACACCATGCATGCTATTTACACTTGTTGTCAAATCTATATCAGCTTTACTGTATTTCCACAAATATACTAATTAGCTCGTTACATTTTAACATGAACATCCAGTGCCGTTAATAATTTTTAGTTGTAGTTGCAGAAAAAAATGTCTATGTCGATATATGGTACACCTATAATTTGTATGTACATTCACTGATCAGCCATAACATTAGGACCACTGACAGGTAAAGTGAATAACATTGATCACCATCAGCACACTGGTGACAGGATTATAAGCACCAAGGCTCTTTTATGCCTTTGGAGACCAAAGGCCAGCACATCCAGTCTCATCCCACAGGAAAGTTAAGGTTGGTCAGGACGATATCAGAACACCCATTCTGTATGGGGTATGGGGCTTAGCAAGCATAAAGGTCAAGGTTGTTGATCCGGCCTCCAAATTCCGAAGATCAAAATCCGACAAGCATTCATGGAATGTGCCGGACAAACAAGTCCGATCCGTGGAGGCCCCATCTGGCAACTTACAGCACCCAAAGGACACAGCACTATGTCCTAGTGCCAGACACAACAGCGTGCAAGAGGTCTTGTGGAGTCATACCCCAAGGGGACAGAGCTTGCACAGTGGCACAAGGGGGAGAAACACAATGTTAGGCTTAATGTTTTATGTTATAATGTTCTGTATTATGTGGATCAGTATTATGCAGAGTATACACACTTCAGGAAAAGAAAAACGTGTATACCTATTTTAATACTAAATTTATTGCTATACATTATATATTAATTAATATGATAATATTATTAATATTATTAATATAACATACATCATTTTACATCATACATCATTTTTCTGGCTGACTCTGTATATCTAAATGTATAAGCCTCCAAAGAAAGACCTACGAATGGTGTCTCAAACGGTTAAGGCAGGAGGTCACTGGGTTACTGATTGGAAGGTCGAAGGTTTGAACCCCAGTACTGCCAAGTTACCACTGTTGAAACCTTAAGCAAGGCCCTAAGACTTATCTGCTATAGTGGTGCTGGATCCTGGACTCATTTTTTTGTACATCCATTTCTACATGAAAATATTTTTTGAACACCTTAGCTGTTTGTAAGGCGGTCTCATGCTTTCTCTTATTTGTCTCTTGGTTGTGCAAATGTGGCACTGCATTGCAAGTAATGATTTGGTTAAGTTATACGGTGAGAAAAAATAATGAGTCACCATAATTAGCAAAGCAGAGCAAAAAGTTAGACCGGTTTAGAAAAAAATGCACATACGCTATTAGATGGAAATTTCTCAAACTATACGTAGATAATAAGTACATTTATTTTACATGTTATATTAACAACTATATTTAAAAAGAACCTTTCAAGTACAATTATATTTTATTATACAAACATGGAAATAACAATTCATATTAACTGTTTTTTTATAAATGCTCTTATTTACATCTACTGCATTGCTTATTGTCATGTCCACTATCAATATTTTTATTTCAAGTAAATCCAAGATTGACACCAAAGCATGCCAGATATATTAGTGTATAAATAAGCATGCTACAGAGGAGGTGATTAGGATAAAAATGCATGGTTTTCTTTGGTGTTATACTTGTAGGTTTGGTTCATTCAAATTTCAGCAATGACAAAACAGCTATGGCACTATTTGTAAACTTTTTTTAAGCTCTAAAAATATCTGACTAGCAATGAAGCCAATGAATGTTGTTCAATGCATGTGCATGTGACACATTATTCTTTCATTATGGATAAGCCAGCAGAAATATACTTTAGGTCAGTTACTGAGTGACCATGACTTTAAGAAGAGATCCCTATGTCAAATGTTGAGTGACATCATAATTTTGTCAAGCCCCGTACAAGCATTAATAATCCTGAGAGAATAAATCCTGTTTTTCCACGTCTGTGCCAGTTTGGCCACTTAAGTTTACGAGTGCACTCCAACAATCCACTGACGTGTGGATACTAAAGACAGCAATAATATAACTTCACTCACACCAACAATGAAAACCACATTGCATATTACTGACAAGCATTCAACACCATAATACGTAGTAAAGTCCAGCTTGCCTGATGAGCTATTATGTGGCTTTGTGTGATAAGACCCCCAGTATCCAAACTACGTTACTGTAATGCTTTTAGGGATTCAACTAAGCAGTTTTTATTAGCCATATTACTAAGTGATATACTGACAAATATTTTACGCCCAAACCTCTTCTCTAATGGTTTAATGCTTTTAAATTGAAAAGGAAACACAGATGTATGTTTTTCTTTCTGTCTTTCCTTTCATGACAATCCATTCTTCCTTGTCAGGTGTAATAAAAGGCGCCCTTTAAAATTAAACAACTATTTATTAGATTGTATTGCAGTCATCTGCACTGAAATCCTAACATGCTGCAATGAATATGTGGAAACTGATCTGTTTAAAGAGCACAGACGTGTGACACATCCATCAACACTAACCTCAGATGTTAAATGTACTGTCAGGTCAGCTGCCTGTCTATCCTCACTTGATCCCAGGTGCACCTCCTGTCGTCATAAATCTCTGTCCCTTATTTCTTGACCCCCTAGGAAGTGGCCAGCAATCTCTAGAGACGTGTGTGGCATGTTCCTCTTTTGTTAAGCTTTGTTATCAGTATCATATATTCATTTTCTTTCACCTGGCCTAATTGTCTCAGAGGGTGAATGACAGGAGATTAAAAATAAAATTGTGGATGCCACCAGTTATCAAATAGCAGAAAGGAGACCGAAAAGCACAGTGCCATTCTTCCAATGCTTGCAGGAAGACTAAAATAGAGACCAGCTAATCCCTCTCCATGCAGTTTGGTCGCTGTGCTGTGTTTAGACTGCATTTATTATTGGAGAACATATGCTTTCTATATTTAAACAGCCCCATGTGCGTCACAATACAAGGAATTTCAGCCTGTTATAGTTGTAGAAAGGACAGACAACCGGTTAACTGCAGACTCCACACACCACCATTCAAAAGGTCATTAACCCTTAAAAGAAAAAAAAACAACAACAATCATATGGGAAGAAAATCTGAATTATATTTATAATTAATATGCAATCTTTTAAGATTTTAGTCTTACTAAATCATTAAGTGCAATAGTGATTATTATACAAACCTATATACACTGATCAGCCAAAGCATTATGACCTCCCACCTAATTTTAAGTACATCTTGTGGGATGTTCCCAGGCTGCAGTGGTCAGGACATACCAAAGGTGACCCAAGAAAGGAAAAAAGGTGAACTGGCTTTAGGGTCATAGGTGGACCAGGCACACTGATGCACAGGGCTGGCACGTATAGTCCATACGTGTTCATCACTGTTAATCACTGTTATGGTGGCAAAAGGGGGGACCTACTCAATATTAGGCATGTGGTCATATGTAATGTTATGGCTGATCAGTGTATTTGAACTACATCATTACAAATGTTCCTATAGCTCATCTATGGGTAATTGCAGATTGCATAAAAATGTATATTATTTTAAATGTTATCATGGTTTTGACATGGTTCTTCCCCATTTTAGCACATTTTAGTGTTTTCAATTAATTAACTGCAATTTCTGAGTTGAAATGGGTGTGAGAGGGCAGGGAAATGCTCTGAGCATTGACAACCACTGTTTTAAAGTCTGAAACAACCTTGCACAGTGTCTGAAACCTAAACGTGCTCAGTATAGATGAGACAGAAACCTCAATGCGAGCATATATCGGGTGTTACGGTAACCACCATCGTTTGAAGAAAACAAAAAAGGTGCGTTAATAACTCCAGAAAGTGTCGCATACTTGCGTTCATTCTCGTTAATTATTATGCATCATTTTTTTTATAACACGAAATATCCGTTTTGTGCAGGTTTATAAAAAAAAAAAAACGAAAAAGGCGCCCGAGGGGTACCGTAAAACCCCGTATACATACGTAGACAGGGTTCCATTACGACTGGCTCTAAAATAAAAGCTTGTCGGTTTACATTTTCCAATTTTTAATTGTCCATAAAACGTTTTCTATATACCGTGACTGTAAAGACGACACAGTGGTAGCCATGCCCGATTAGCAAAAAAGCTACGACTGTAAGTGTGATTTCCGGGTTTAGTATCTAAAGTACCCGCCTCTCGTTTTGTTTCGTGTGATTGGTTGATATAGCGACTCATTTGCAAGTTCTTCCCAGCATGCCATGCGTTATAAAAATCGCATGTTTAAAATAATAAAACGTTATTTTCTTTACTCGAATATGGCAATTATAGTATTGTTAACTGCATAAAGTAAAATAAACTTGTATAATCTTTGTTGTATGTAATGGCTCACCAAGCCCACCGTTACTGTGTAAGTTGTTTGCGAGACTGGGGCTGTGAGCTCAGGACAGCGTTTTGTTAGAACTCATGTTTCTCTTCATATCGTATAAATCTTTCGCCTTTTACTAAAGATTTCCGTGGGGAGGAACACTATGAGTATAAACTAATTTTTTGTTGCCCCATCTTATGGTGGGGCTCTTACACTGGTGAAAAAACAGATATTGGAGTTTGTCTTATTAAGATGAAACTTACTGTTAGTTAAACAGTTCTATATAGCTTATTTAGTGGGTGTATCGGAAGGTTTTCGTAGATATCGTTACGTTGCATTGTGTTACTGTTGATTTTATTCACGCATTTCAAGTAACTATTTTTTCTTATTATACTTTCTTTCACTTTTCTGTAACTGCCGAACAACATAAAAGTATTTTATACATTAATTGCATATTTTAGACTAAAGGGCGTAACACTACATTGTGATAACATTGTAAATGCTAAAATTAATTAGCAGTAAACTCCAAACTCATGGTATCCCAGAGATCCATGTTGCAATATGCAACTCGCGACTCATTTACCTACATACAGCCTGTGAGCTGAAACAGTCAGGGCTTACAAAGATCAAATAAATATTTTACAACTGTTACTTAAAATTCCTTTGTACTTGGAGACTGTTTTGGGCAATTTGTCTCGATTTGTCTTCGTTAAAAATCATATACGACTACTTCCCAGAAACCCATGCGTGATATGCAAACGAGATTGCCTCTTATTGGACAGTCGCAATGACTCAAGCTCCGCTAAATGTTTAAGCCCATCCCATAATCGCACGTGGACGTATGTGTGTGTTGCTACTACACTACATGTGATATATTTTATACTGCTTTCTACAGTGTATAGCCAGCACTCTTCATAGTTTTTGTATATGTGTAATGTTTTAGACACTCTCTGATATGTCTTACTGATTTCTTTTCACCTTCTCATCCTTTATTGTTCCCTGATAAAGTTTTTTTTTTTTTTTTTTTTTTACAGATGAATTGGTCTAGTTTACATCAGGTAGTGAAATGACAGGGTCAGTTTCTGCAGGATGATTTAAATGTCTGTGTGCATAGAGATAATTAACATAATTAAGCAATTACTGGCCAGAAGGTAGCAAGAAAATGACCTATCTCAGATGCAAAGTATAATGCAATGCCTTTATTTAAAATCTTTGTGTAAATCTTACATTTGGTCTATCCCTACAGAACACTCTAGAGAATACGCTTACCATGGTTGTACTGTCAAACTTTTTTTTAAATATCACATTTACTTCATTACGGTTAATCATTCAGCACTTTCATTCTTTCTGAAATATGCTTTGTATGGCATCCTTGTATTCAGTAATGAATGGCCTCCTGGTGCTCCAGCTTCGTAACAGTAAATCTGTTAATCCCTTGCCCAGGGAGACTATTTGATTATATGGTGTCTGCCATTTGTCCTTTTATGAAGAATCTCAGTTGGCTATAATCCATGCAAACAAAAGTGAACCTTGGTACAGTGTTCCTCTTCATCATCCTTGTCCTTCTCAGTATCTGCCTTCGCCAAGAAACCAAAAAATCATACTGCTGAGGTTGGGGCCACGGTGATATTCGAAGCACAGACGGAAAAGGAAGACGCAAAAGTAAGATGGCAACGGGAGACCAAAGACATCACCGGAAGCGATAAATATATCATATCATCAGAAGGCAACAAGCACACACTCACCATAAGCAATGCTGCGCCTGAAGATGCAGCAGGATATGCAGTTATATCTGGAAGCTCAAAAGTCAAATTTGAGCTTAAGATCCAACAAGCAGAGGGTGGGTCGGAAGGTTTTTTTCAGTTCCTGTGCTCACTTTTGTATCCTGACCACACTGACAGTCCTCTTAGCACCATTATGTCACTTTTTGATTGTGCCATGTCTTGTCTCAGCACTCTGTTGTCCCATCTTTGTGCACTAGTGTGAGCCAACATAATTGACATATCACCTTTAAAAATTATTTTTTTTTTAACTTATCACTATATCATGTTATCGTTTTTCGTTATGACAATATTCAATCACTCCCTGCATGATTCTGACCTAGTTTTTTTTTTTTTTTTTTTTAGACAGAGCCCTTCAGTCCTTCCCTTAGCTGAGCTATTAATAACCGTCCTTATTCACAGCAGCTCAGTCCTAACCCTGATGACCTTTGGCTCTGGACATTGCTTCCCTGAGAGGCTCTTGACAGAAAAAAGCTAGAGCTTTCATGGAAAAGCTGATAGTAAAAGAGTGCAAAACACAGATGAGATATAAAGGAGAATAAATACTTAAAAGCCTGGCTTTATTTAACATTCAGATCAGATAGAGCAGTCAGTCTATTTGAAATTATGACATGGGGATTGCAGATAGTCAGAATTTCTGAGAACGTCTCTGTGATCTGAATTTGTATTAAAATATTATTATATGATGGTTAAACTCTGGTTTCCTCCCACAGTCCAAAGACATGCAGATTGCACTAATTGCCTGTAGTGTGTGAATAAACGTGAGAGTTTGGAGAGTGTGTAGGGTGTGTGTGCGCTGGAATGGATTGGCACCCTATCCAGGATGTACCCCACCTCATGCACTAAGTCTCCTGGGATAGGCTCCAGGCCCAGAATTATTTATAATGCCATATTATACAGTATAAGTAGAATATAGTATTACCTCTTTTATTAAATGTGAATGTATGGCTTCTTTCTGTAACACACTGTCTAATTATCTCTGCATGTTCAAGTCTTGTAGTTTTTCTCGTCTGAATTTTAGAGGTTAGTGTTAGGCAGTGGAGTCTACCACTAATATCAATGACTCGAGAGCATGCTATGACATCCTTTATAATCTTCTCCAGTCAAAGCAAAACCAAAGGCAGCAGAGGTTAAAACCCCAGCAGCCGTAGAGACCCCACCTGAAGCAGCGCCCCCTGTTGTTGCTCCTCCAGCAGATGCTCCAGCAGCTGCCCCCACTCCCTCTGAACCTCCGGCCCAAACGCCAGACACCAGTGATCATGCCTCAGACCATCACAATGGAGCTCACGATGGTACAATTTCTAACAAACTAACTAAGTAGTACTCTTACATTATCCATATCTATACAGCTTCTAATACTATTAATACGAAAACTGTCATCTTACACTTTTGTGCCTTTCAGAAAACCAGCATCCTGATACGAGGCAGGACCTCACTGGACTCTTTTCAGAAAAGCCTCAGAGTGGAGAGGTGACTGTCGGTGAGTGAAAGCGACTTTTAGGCATAAAATAATCACGTTTTTGATAGTGTGCATTTCCTTACTTGGTTTCACACACCACAAGAAATGGTGGGAATTGCTGGGAATCAACAAATTGTAGATGTCTGTGAACTCATTTATGCAGAAGAGGGCAGCATAGCTCACTTTTGAACAAACATGAGCACTATTTTGAAAAGATTTAGTATCAGTTGAGACTCAGTGGAAGTACAGTATATGCTTTTCTTTACAGGCAGATGTTATGTAATAGGGGACAGCTAGCTGGTTAAAAATGGACAAAATACTGTATATCCTTCAAATTTGTTAGGGACATGAAGTTCTAGAGACTGAGGCAACTAAGACCAAGTCATGAGAGTCCTGACTCAAGTGATTCAAAAACATCTCTATCCGTTCATCCACAGGTGAGAACATCACCTTTGTGGCAAAAGTGTGCGGCGAGTCCCTGTTGAAGAAGCCCACAGTCAGATGGTTCAAAGGAAAATGGATGGACTTGGCCAGCAAGTCAGGAAAACACCTCCAGCTGAAAGAGCACTATGACCGCAACACCAAGGTGTGCACTGACCTTTGCTATGCGACTTCTAGCTTTAAATGTTTAATATGTTCAAAATGTTTAGTGCAAACTGATAGACTATAGTAGAGGACACTGCAAAAATTATGGTTTTATGTTATTAATTAATTAATTAATTTATTTTAAAGAGTAATATTTTTATTACTTTTTTTCTTCTTATTTTTATATGTTTGGTGGCTTATTAAGGTGATTAAGATGAAAATTCTGCAACCACAATGGCAGATGCAAACCTTTTAAATGTTATATTTTTGTGTATATCCAAACTATTGGTGGCGTGGTGGCTTTCTGCTTATCATGGTCACCTCACTCCTATAGGGTTGTGGGTTCGAATCTTGCCTCTTGTTCACAGGGTTTCCTCTTATTACTCCGGTTTCCTCCCACAGTTCAAAGACATGCAGCTTTTAGTGTATGATTTGTTGTGTGTGTTTCTGTGATCAGCGATGGGTCTGCACCTCATCCAGGATGTACCCTGCCTTGTGCACTAAGTTCCCCCACAACCCTACACATTCAGTATTTATAATATTTGAGCTACTGTCAGGTGTCTAAATCTTACATGCCAATTAAAATTAACTTTTATGTCTTCTTCATTTTGTGCTGAGGATGTGCTAACTGTTGCACTTGACTGCAAATAGGAGTATTTTACAGAAACATCATTTATGTCAGTGCTGCTGATAATGTTATTGATCGATATGTGATTACAATGAACGTGTTATTTATTTATTTTTAAGCTAATTAAGATGTTTTCATTATTGTACAAATAAAAGTACTGTGAAATGTATTATCTACAAAGGCCGTTCAAGTCAAACTGGGACTTTTTGTTCATTCTGCAACACAGTAATGAAAGTAAAAACAGTGTTTTCATTTCTCTATATAATCCCCTCCTACACCAATGCACTTATCCCAGCATTTTACTAGCACTTGGATACCATAAAGTTAGAACGTTTTCTCAGTATGCCGGAGCCATGATCAGACTCCCTGCTTCGCGTCTGAAACGCTGGCCTCCCAGGAACTCCTTTAATGGTCTAAACATATGGAAATGGCTTGTAATGAGGTCCGGAATGTACAGTGGATGTGACATAACACTCAACAGAGTTTCTGTAATGTGCAAGGGAAGTTCGTGAATGATTCCCACAGACAGATGAGTCTCTTCTGCAAGCACTCGTCGATTTTCTAAATGTTCACAGGAGCTGTGGCTAAGAGTCTCATCACCACACTGTACTTGAAGTCTTCTGTAAAGGACAATAGGTTTTACATTTACATTCTTCTGCTCTTGAGACGAGAGTCCCAGTTTGACTTGAACGCCCCTTGTAATTAAACTGTCCCACTGTCGTTTCACAGGTGTATACCTTTGAGATGCACATCATTGCAGCCAAAGCTAATTTTGCCGGAGGATATCGATGTGAAGTGTCATCCAGAGACAAGTTTGACAGCTGTAATTTTGAGTTGGCTGTCCATGGTGAGCATCAATACAACAGTATGGATCCGTGTAGAGAAATTAGTTCGTAGGACATGCACGCATTTTTCGGGAGTTTCTGTGGCCTTTCTGGTAGACATACTCTACTGCGAAGAACATTTTGTAACATTCACTTTGCTGGACGAGGATCGATGATTCACAGAATTAAGACTTGGCGAATGAAAAGACATGAAATCGAAATGAATGAAGCGAACAAAATGTCTTCAGAGGATGTAATTATCGTCTCCTCTGTGTTACAGAAGTGCAATAAAAAGAACCTGATAGTAATTATATCTAACACGGGAAGTCGATCTGACGGCTGAAATGTTCTTAGATACAGTATCTGAGCGTTAACTAGGAGAGGATGCTGTTATTATAAGAAAGCACGGAAATGAATCCGTGTAACTTTTTGCTAATTGATATCTTTTTCATTTCCTTACAGAGGCTCAAACAGTGGAGGGGTTTGATATTCGTGCCGCATTCAGACGCACGTGAGTGGAGACCTTTTTTTTTTTTTTTCCTAAACTTTCTAGGCTTTGTGAATTGATAGGTAATAGATGTTAAATAATTAGTGCTATTTGGGTTTATGTAAAGTATGATATCAAAGAGAAAAGACGTGTTCAATCATCTCATTACTTGGACATACTAATCACTCAGGAGCATAACTCCAGGCGGTAAGAAGAGGATGTCAGCAACGGGCAGGTAGCTAATGGGGTTTGCTGCAATGGCAGAGGGCTTAATCATGCACTTAAAGCTCATGGGAAAATGAGCTTGATTTATGACCAAAAGGAGGGCGTTTTGGTTTCCTTTGACTTTCCTCCCTCCATCTCTTTCTTGTCTTCACTTTTATCTCTGCCTCTGAGAGCATTTAAAGAGTGTTGACTCATAGAACTGATGAATGTTTCTTTGTGAGTCACTCTCTCAGAATGCCTTCAATTCTCTCTCTCTTATTCTCATTCTATGTCTGTTTCACTTTTCATCTTTACTCCTTTACAGACACCCAGCTCTCCTTTTTGGCATTAGCTTTGGATGGCTAAATGAATATGATCTCCCTGTCCACTGATTCTTTACAAGTGCAGTTCCAGTGACCGAGAGATCGATTCGTGTAAATGAGTGCACGTCCCACGGGACAGATCAAAGATGCCAAATGCTTGTAAATGCTGCTGAGCTCTGAATTGTCAAAGGTCATTGACTCTTCCTTTTCAAGGATCTCGTCACTGTGACTGACAGGTTGTGAAAATCAGTGGAGTCAGTTGCACAAATGACTTCTCTTAAGCATGTCGCACCCCCACCCACCATCCTTCATTTCAGAACATACAGTACATGCTTAGTGTGTATGTCATGCAGTGTGTAGTGAAGTGGTCATCAACCCTCTTACTCATCGTACAGACGCTTTATCATGGGTTATCCTCAACACGGACATCATTAGCGCTCGCTGCCCTCCTAATAACCGCGGTATCGTGGCTTTTGATAAAGTCGAGAGGTGTCTGATCAGGGTTTGAAGTAACTTCACATCAAGGTCTGAGCTTTCGACTTTGATGTCTTTAATTTAAGAGCTTTTTCAAAAAGCGAGAAATGGATTTGCTCTGTGCCAGAGTGCAGGGTTTCATAATGAAGCCAACATAAACGATCACTTTATTTGGCTCACGATGACAAACTAATTTCACTCATTTTAGTATAATATATGTACATATCTACAGTATATTATGCTTAAGCATGTTTCACATTGACTGCACTCCTAAAATGTAATGATCATTGTATCGTACACAGAATTCTATACTTACTAACTGATAAAACTGTTGTTGTAATGGAAATGTCAGCTGTAGTGTGTTTGTGCTCACTGTGTTTTTTGTGGCTGGTGGTTTCCTGATATAGTAGCACAGACGCAGGCGATGCAGGAGAGCTGGACTTCAGCGGTTTACTGAAGAAGAGGTGAGTCTCCAAGTTCTATAGAGTGTCTGAATTTTCCATTGGGTCATGGCAAAACGCAAAAAACATTAAGGTACAAAGATTTTACTTACAGAAAAGTACAGTAGTAGACAATTTTTTAAATGTACTACTAATAATACAAATTATTTCTAAACAAACTAAATTCATTCATTTATTCTTCTTTACTGCTTATGTCTGCAGACTTAGGGCACTAGGCATTGTAAACACAGGACGGTGCACTCACACACACACACACACACACACACACACACACACACACTACAGCCAAATTCTAAACTCAAATTCATCTAATCAATAGGGCTTTGGATGAAACCCATCAAGCACAGGATAGAACATGTGAAATCCACTCACACAGAACCGACAGGGGAATCGAACCCTCAGCTCTCATCTCAATATACAGTATACTGTATTTATAGTTATGCAAACAGGTTTTAATGTAGTGTACAATACAATCTGTTGAGAAAACATTTAACTTTGAACCCTCGTGTATAAAAATAAAGGTTTGACTTGGTCCAAAAATAAAGGAATATAGTACATTATTGTGCATGGAGTTTGCATGTTCCCCCCGTGCTTGGTGGGTTTCCTCCGGGTACTCCGGTTTCCTCCCACAGTCCAAAGACCTGCAGATTAGGCTAATTGGTGTTTCCAAATTGCCTGTTGTGTGTGAATGAGTGTGTGAGTGAGTGTACAGTATGTGTATGTGCCCTGTGATGGATTGGCACCCTGTCCAGTGCCCTAAGTCTCCTGGGATAGGCTACAGGCCTCCCGCGACCCTGAATACAGGATTAAGCGGTATAGAAGATGAGTGAGTGAATGAGTACATTATTGCCAAACTCATTCATGTTTCTGTTTTTTTTTTAGCCGTATGATATCAAAAGTGTCTCAAAGCATTCCTTAAATGATATTAAAGTCTACATGTTAGGTTTCCTTTTTTTATACTACAGTATGATTAAGCAATATCACTTGACAGGGAGTGCTGATATTCAAGCAGAACAGCACCAAAGTGCTCTATAGTTATAATAATAATAATGTGCCCCTTCGTATAGGTTATAATTTCTATAGTGACAACATATGTTGGTCATTGCACATACACAGACTTTAAACCCATGCACAATTGTTCATTTGATTGTTTTTCTGCGAGGCATTTATTTAGCATTTTTGGAAGGGCTCTCCAGTGTCAGTGCTGGAAATGTCTTTACAACACAAGGCATAGTGCTTTCTTGTTATTAACATAAAGACAGAGATTCCTGTGTTTCATGGACATTTCTGAATATTAAACAGGTGTTAACAGTAATTCTGCTGCACACCATCTGGTCTCCAATTACTTTAACGTGACAGCACACCTGTCCTGTAGTGTTTTGTTTCCTAATGTAACAGCACACCTTTATCGTGTTTTATCCCTTACTCATCTTACTTTACATATGCACTAAAGTATGTTACATTTTCACAAGTGACTCTGATAGTTTCTTTTTTTTTTGTATGCATGAATCTGCTCATCTTTCATACTTACAGCCATCATATAACTTTCTTTTCTGTCCCCATGGTGTTGCCTGATTAGTCACGGTAAAATATTTCAGTTTTAAATAATACTAAATGAATGCATGTGAATTGATGATATGTGTTGCAGTAAATGATATTTCTGTACACATATTTGGACTGCAGTTGATAAACAGAGGTCATTTCTTTTGTTGTTTGTACTCTTTTGTTTTTCTCTCCTCTTGTGTGTGTGTGATCTTCAAATGTAGAGAGTAAGTGACTGAACGGATACACGTCCGTTTTGCCATCCGCATGATAAATGCTTTTCCTTGCTACTAGCCTAACTATTCACAATTCCCAGTTCAGTCCAGTTCAGTGATTAGGGCATATAATTAGGACACACATTACATACATCTGAATTTAACAAGAATAGCTTTTAAAATCATTTTTTATCTATAAATTTTTTGTTTTTGGATTACGTGTCATTCCTGACATGGGTGGAATTGTTTAATCTGACACATACAGTACAACCGACAGGCTCTGATAGAATATTTAAACAGCACAGTCAACACCCAGGTTAACATTTTTATGTCTACATTATTTTCTAGTGCCATCTAATGTCTTATCCTGTATTAATGTAGAATTTACTATAGGAACATATGAGCAGTGGTTTTACTGATATACCAGAAATGTTTTCACAAACTCTATTTTAACAATACACTTTAGTTCATATTATCTGTGTAATTAGATTAGCTGTGCTGTAGATAGTGCTACGCATTATTGGTGGGCTGTTGAATTGTGCGCACTAACCTGCTCTGGTTTGTCTGGTCATGTCTTGGGTTCTGCTTCTGACTAAGAGCAGCAGTCTCTCAATGAAATCGTCCTTGAACATATTTAATATGTGTTTTTTTTTTTTTCCTGCTTTTTGCTATCCGCTTTTGAATATGTGCTAATGATGGTGGTTCTAATGCTGAAAGCAGTGCCTATGTCTGCAGCTTTGAGCTAAAACATTTCATCAGTTTTAAATTGAACAGAACCCATAGGATTTCAAATTTATAAATGTAAACATGTTGAATCTCAGCTATCTGAATGAGCCTTCTCTAACTAACTGTTCCCCTGTTGCTGAATGACCGCAGCATGGTCCATGTGAGCCATGAGCCCGATGTTGATGTCTGGGATATCCTGAGTAAGGCCCCGCCCACTGAGTATGAGAAGATCGCCTTCCAGTATGGCATTACAGATCTAAGGGGCATGCTTAAGAGATTGAAGAAGATGAAAAAGGAAGAGAAAAAGAGTGCAGGTTTGTATATCTTGATCTTGACCTATTTTGGAAATCATGCCAATACCTTAAGTTTTGCTTTTGCTATCTGTAAGGCAAAGTTCAATTGCAATGAAATCACAGTCAAGCCTTTTCCCTTAACTAAAGATTGCGCTTACTGTGGGTTTAAATTGTGTAAACCTGCATTGCTTTTTCATAAGAACGGGCAGGGCTGAATGAGAAGCTCAACTCCAAGTGGAGGTGGTACTAATTTCTGGGCCACAAAAAAAAGTAGATGTACTGTATTGAATATCAATTCCAGCCATCCCAAGCCCAAGTTGTTAAGTTTAAATTTGAGTGAGCCGCTGGATTTGTCCGCTGTACTTTGACCCGCTTGCTGATCACTTGTCAATCAGAAGACATACACACATGATGGGGTGTCTAAATTTTCTCTAGATTTACAGGACAAAGTGCTGTAAATACACTACCAAGCCAAAAATAAGTCACAACTTCAGAAGGGTCAAATTACTGGACTGCATCAAATACCGAAAACAATTAAGGAAATAAATTCAAATTTGGGTTCAAAATTGGGTTAAGAACTGTTCGACATGGTATTAAAACCTGGAAGGACTATGTTGAACCTTGTGAAGAAATGTGGTTAAAAATCATGAATGGAGATTAAATACTTAAATGCTTAAATGCTTGCTAAAGATGCATGGTAGAAAAGTTACCGTAGAAACCATGGAGATGTTTACTAGTGAACGTAAGAGCATTTACACATAAAAATGTGATGAGAACTCACAGGATTGGGACTAAATGGACTAAACAGCAGTGTTGTCCCTGGGAAAACCACTTGAAACTAATCTGGGAAAAAGAACACTTAAATGTGCTTCATAAAGGTTGAACTTTGGAGCAATAGAAAAAGGTCATGAGACCAGATCGACCCTATTCCACAGAAATGGGTGTGTAAGGGTGGGAAGGGAACACATGAAGTGATTCACGGGTACATGCCTCTGGAGGCAGTGTTATGATCTGGGTTGCTTCAATTGGTCAAGTCGACTCAACAATGTTATCTGGCGATAAAATAAAGTCAACTGACAACCTGAATGTACTGAATGACCAGGGTATCACATCTATGGAGCTTTTTCTTCCCTGATGGCACAAGGCATATTCTAGGATCCAGATTGTTAAACTGTGGTTTTTGGAGCATGAGGAATCATTTTCTAAATGTGGTCAATAAAATCTTGAAGTGTGTGATGTGGGTAGTGTAAATCCTATGCTATTTCCTAAGTGAATAAAAAATACATGTTTGGCATCCATCCATGTGATATTACAACAAAGAGTATGAGCCATTCAAATATTCTACAAAAATCCGCGGTGATGAACCATGTTGCTATATAAGTAATGTGGAAGAGCTCCGAAACAAAGAGAGAGAAGAAAGCATGGGAAAATGGAAGGAAAATATCAGAAAACGATATTAAAATTAAACATTACAAACATGGAACCTTTAACAGTTCAATATATTAAATGTCTTATTGTAGTGTCCAATTACATTGTTAGAAAAACAGTGGATTCCTCAAGGGTTTTTTACTTGGACGATTAACGGTGCTAGAGACATTCTACTATTTCCCTGTAGTAGGATGCTACTATATAGAACCTTTAGCATTTTACCCAGAGGCACAAGGCCAAAGCAACAAGGTAACAGTGTCTGTGTGTATTGTTATTATTATTATTATTATTATTATTATTATTTCTACAGCTTTATCTTTCACAAGTATCGTAGTGGTTTCTGTCTTGAAGGTCTGGTGTAGAACACAACAAATAAAGCATTTCCTCTTAAAAAAGGGTACAAATAATAGCACCTTCTTTCAAAAAGGAATCAATTTGTTATGGGATTCTATCTAAAACTTTTAAGGGATCCTTCAACCAGACAGACAAATAAAGGAACCCTTTAGAGTGCTAGATTTACTGCAGCTTTCATTCCAAGTTGTCCTCTACTTCCTGCAGTAATAATCTGTCTTTCACAGCATTCTTTAAAAGTGTTCTTTGAATTGGTCTCTCTGAGGAAACCCATAATTTCTGTGCAGAACTGTATGCTGTCCTACATATCTTAATAGGGTCATTGTAGAACCTATAAATTTTTTTTTTCCCCTCAAGTTTTGTTATTTACAGTGTGGTCCAAAGGTCTGAGACCATTATGGAAAATGTTTAAATTTTGCATTATCTAACTTCATAAAGTTTTCATTAAGAATTATACTATTGACAGTAGCCTATGAAAAAAATTAAATATTTACATGAATTTTGGAGTTTCTTACTGTATTCTTAATGTATCGACGTGCCATTTGAATATATGCTTCATTAGAAATGATTAAGCATAAGGAATATCTGAAACTTACCTACAAAGTTCACTACTGTGCAAAATTCTTGAGGCACCCGTCTTTTCTTCATATTTTGCTTCCAAAGAGTCAAACTTTCTTTTTTTTTTTCTTTTTTTTATAATGTAGTCTTGAGTAATGGTTCTTCAGATTTGATGCCCCTTGAATAACTTTTTTTGGCCCTCATTTTCAGTCCACTGCTTTGTACAGTACCTGAGCAGTTTCAGAGAATTTTTTTTTTGTACAGTATGCCAATAGTATGAATCATTCAAGCATAAAACTCATCTAACTTAAGACATGAACCAGTGAGAAACAGATGCAGATGATGACAGATGATGAGGCCGGTGATTAGTATACTGGTGATGCTGAATGCTGAGTGGTTGGACCAGACAAGAGGGGAAATGTGGTTGCCGCTGGGATTGATGCATTTTTTACATTGTTACAATTTTTTAATTGTATCTTTAGGCACTTAAGATAATTTTTTTTACTTAATCTACATCATTAAATTTCATTTAATGTGAAGAAATGAGGGGTGACTTAAGGCTTTTGTACAGTAACTCATATGATCAATATCACAAAAATGCTTACATTAAATAAGGACCTAGACAGTTGATTATGTGTGTTGCTGAACTGTAATTTTATAAACAGATGTCTTTTGTTTGTTGTACTCTTTTCTCTCTGTATGTGATCTTCAAATGTAGATGGTAAGTATATGGATGCACATCTAGTTTGCCACCCACAAGGCGTATACTGATGTTAGCATCACACTGACATAGTTTGTTCTATGCTACTATTGCTACTAGCCTAACTATTCACAATCCAGTCCAGTGATTAAACCACTGCTTAACACAAATTATGTACACACAGTAGAGTTAACAAAGACTGTAGAACCACTTTGCTTAAATAAGGGCCAATCCTGTAGAAAAAAGAAATATTTTAGAAAAGTTGCTAGGTAGACCCGTTTCGATAAGAAACTTCATTTCCTTCTTCTTGTATGGCGTTCTAATAAAGCATTTAAGGATTGTTGCATATTTATTGCAACAATCTTCCACTTTGCAATTCCAGGGTCTGGGTTCGATTCCCGGGTCCATGGATTCCCATGGAGTTTGCCTGTTCTCCTTGTACTTGTTGGGTTTCCTCCCACAGTCCAAAGACACGCAGATTTGGCTAATTGGTGTTCCCAAATTGCCTGTAGTGTGTGTGAATGTATGTGCGCATGCCCTGTGATGGACTGGCACCCCATCCAGAGTGTAGCCCACCTCATGCCCTATGTCTCCTGGGACAGGCTCCAGGCCTCTCGACCCTGTATACAGGATAAAGTGGTATAGACGGTAAGTGAGTGAGTGAGGGAAGCCCTTAAAAGTTTTGTTTAGAACCCTACAACTTTTCCTTCTTCTTGAAATGTGTACATTATTTCTTCCTAAGAAGGTTTCCCAGCACCATTTGGATGGGACACTTTCTGTTATATTCATATACATAGGATTGTGATGGATTGTTCAGCACTTTTGCAAATTTGTTTGGTCTTTCACAGCATTCCTCACAAAGCTTGACCCAGCCTACCAGGTTGAAAAGGGACACAAGATCAAGCTGCAGGTCGAGGTGGCAAATCCTGATGCCGAGATAAAATGGCTGAAAAATGGGCAGGAGATCCAAAGAACAGGAAGGTACCTAATCAGTCATGACTATAAAAAAAAATTAGCAATACATCACAATTTAGCTACATGCTCTACAGATTATAAAAATGCTAATAAATGATCTCTCTGTCTCTTTCCTGCCTTTTCTCAATGAAATTGCGTGTTTCTGGATGGCTCTGATTCAAACGGAACATGCAGCAAGTGAGTATCTCCGGTTGGTCTTTTCATGAAAAAGCCGCCAGTGAAATAAACCATTCGATGGGCACTCCGGACTGAGACTTGATAGCGCTAGTATTCTACAGAAACATGTGACAGCTGTTCTTGTTTTATTCTTATTTATTACATTTACGGCATTTGGGAGACGCCCTTATCCAGAGCGACTTACATTTTTATCTCTTTATACATCTGAGCAGTTGAGGGTTAAGGGCGTTGCTCAAGGGCCCAACAGTAGCCATGTTGGTGATGGAGGGTTTGAACCTAGGACCTTCCGATAAGTAGCCCATTGCCTACTACTATTACATGAAAATTCACAAATAAAATTTTAGATGTCATATTTGGAATTTGTCCGATTTAGCACAGGCCTTATGTGTGGTAAAGGTTTTGTCTCAACCCATACAAGAAAATTTTACCTATTTTTTGGTTCCTTCAGGTACATCTTTGAGAGTGTAGGGAACAAACGTTTCCTCACGATCAACAACTGTTCTCTGGCTGATGACGCAGCATACACCTGCATCGTGGGAGAAGAAAAAACCTTCACTGAGCTCTTTGTGAAAGGTACTTGAAGATGAATACTGTAATACTGATTAAAAAAAAAGTCATTTAAAATCTGAAATTCGAGATTCATCTCTTTCACAGAGCCTCCTGTTCTGATTCTGCATAATCTTGAGGATCAGATGGCAATGAAGGGAGACAGAGTAGAATTTGAGTGTGAGGTCTCTGAGGAAGGGGCTCATGTCAAGTGGTAAGATTTTATCTATCTATCTATCCATCCATCCATCCATCCATCCATCCATCCAACTATCTATCTATGCATATAATCTCGGCTAAACACATCTGTACAAAGGATTCCACCCAAGAATATAAAAAAAATTACAGGACAAACGAAAAGAAAAGATAGATAGCGATTTATTTTGCTTGTGATTTTGGAAGCATGTCTGTTTCAGACGAGTGAGATTCTACAGATGTCCAGAAGATGGCATGCATGTCCTTTGGTGGGCAGCAGCTGCCAGGCTTTGGCTGACTCAACCAGGCTGACAGATAGAGTGGGTGGTGCAGTCGTGTGTGTGTGTGTGTTTGTGTGTGTGCGTGTGTGTGTCTATGCCTGTGTGAGAATGAGTGAGTGAATAGGCTGTGGCTTCACCTGATCTGGATCCAAGGCTGTATATCACCCAGCAGCTCTGTAAATTATCAGCCCTTTGAAAAGGTCATGCCAGCTCTGCAGTGTCCTTCAACCACCACAATGAGAAACTCACTGTTGGTTCACGGAGGCTGCCTTTAATGTGGCACAGAGGATGCATTTCTGAAGCTAGATAGTCTGAAGAGAAATAGTCTTTTAGCACCACAAAGTAATACACATGAACAAAAAACATCAAATAGTAAATGGAAGATCAAGGTCGCGTCGATCTCGTTACGCCACTCATGGGACCTTTTCATTTGACAATGTTGATGTCATGTGTCTTAAGATGTAATAAATTAAAGCTTGACTCATTCTTTTTACAAGATGAGGTGTAATGAAGATTTTATAATCATCATTCAGTGTCATTCTTTACATCTTTACATTCTTTACACTGTCCAGGTATAGACATCAGGATGTAATAGGATCTAAATATCATGCTCTTCACAGAGTTTTGGTTTATTGAAACACGATAAACTTCAGATAAAGTTCAAATCTGGCTGCTTAAAGCTTGAGCATGTCTACACCTTGATTAACATTTTAATTAAAAATTGAGTTTTATGAGCACTTTTCTTATTTTCAGGGAAAAAGATGGAGTGGAGCTTACTCGAGATGAATCATTCAAGTATCGCTTCAAAAAAGATGGCTGCAAACACACGCTCATTATCAACGATGTCACCAAAGAGGACGGCGGCCACTACCGAGTGAAGACCAATGGAGGACAATCTGTCGCCGAGCTCTTGGTGCAGGGTGAGTGGTGTATTTCAACGCCGGTGTGTTTCTCCTTTCTGCCTAATTCTGTACATACTAAGTCTAAGCAGATTTACATGAATGCAATTCCCTTTTTAAAAAACGGTAAAATGCGTTAATGTATCATGATTGATATGTCTCTTACTCTGAAGTCTTTGGATTTAAAGGTGGATTGAAGCCATTTGTCAGTCATAGCCGAAGCACAACCAGCCACTTGTCAATCAAGGCAGACGAAACTATGGTCCAAAATAAACCTCCAGAATTCCACGGGGGATTCTTTACTCCCCGCTATCTCCTTTAAACCCCGCCTCTTTGTGGTCCTGTCACTCAAAAATCACCTCTGTTTGTCAGGATGACAGGCGCATAGCAAATGGTTGCAGTGTGCACAATGCACAGATGCCAGCTATTGTTAGACTGCAAGGGCCGAACAGGTGACTCTGTTTCTTTCCTTCTTTCTCTCCATGGCCAAATTCTTACCCTGGTCTGTTTTTCAGACACCTTCGTTCGAGTGATGTCCTTTACGCTCAATTTACATCCTTACTTTCTATTTGGCTCTTAATCAATACTAATAGTGGAAGTATAGGGGGGGCGGAATCTCAACACTCTGTGACCTTCATGCTGTGCTTATACCTTTAAACTCCAGGAAATGAGTCAATACACTGTCTTTAAATCTCTTATAAATCCATCCGGACTCCTGAACATTGTCTTTGGGTTTAAAAAAAGAAACAAAACAACAAAAAAGCGACCTGATCCACATCTCCTGCCTGTCTTGACCACTTAATCAAACAGAGAAGGTGCCAACCATGAGCAGCTGTCCAGCACCACAGAACTTCGGCCAAGCTGCCAGGAGAATCAAACCTCCCCAGTAAATCTCCTTTAATTATACCACCATTGAACTGATGAGCTCTGGGTGTGTGTCCACTTTAGCAATACAATACTATTCTGTACTCATTTAACTTCTTTACAATCATGTACATCAGTTTGCTAATGATATTAAAATATACTTGGATGTATACAGAGATGGGAAGCAACAAATGTTACTCACTTTTACCTATTTTTTTTTGTTTATAATCAGACTGGGTGCATATATTTTTAATCATAAGTCTACTATTTTGCAACACAGTTAGGTTTTAAGCAGTTGAATTCTGAAAGATGAATGTCTTTATTGTATAATTTATGTCTGATTGCAATAAAAGAGTAATTTTCGTATAAACTACACATAAAAAAATCCTTAAATAAAACCTGATTATAGATTTTGTATTTGTTTAGCCAATTTTTTTCATGACCGCGAGCTGGAGTATTACCAGTATAAATCTGGTTGCCGTCAGAGCTACTATATTAAGTCTCATTAGTTAAGTCAATAATAAAGCTTCCTGGCTATGCTTTACACTTTATTCATCATCTTTAACAGAAATATAACAATTTACAAAAAAATATATAAAAATTGGCTCCTAATCCTATACTGATCGATTTGTGTAGTTATTCTGTATAATCATCGTCATACTTCAATTTCCCTTAAAATGTCTGTGCTGTTTGCATTCTGCCTTGTAGAGAAGCAGCTGGAGGTGTATCAGAACATTGCTGACCTGACGGTAAAAGCTAAAGAAGAGGCCGTTTTTAAGTGTGAGGTCTCTGATGAGAATGTCAAAGGAACCTGGTACAAAAATGGAGTGGTGGTGAAGCCTGATGCTAGAACCCACATCACACACATTGGCCGGTAAGACTGTGAAATCTTATTGCATTTGAACAGCTGTAGAAGAAGCATTCTTGTACTTTATTTTTAACAAGGTGATGTCTCCTGTCAGATACATGCGATGCAGTAGAGCTAGGGAATAACTAAAAGTCACTGAACTCTGGTTGGCAATTGGACCTTGAAAATTTGTCTGATATACTCTCTGTTTCACCAGAATTCACAAACTCGCTATCGATGATGTGCGTCCGGAGGATGAAGGCGACTACACCTTTATACCTGACGGCTACGCCTTTAACCTTTCTGCCAAACTGAACTTCTTGGGTACATGAATCTTAGATTGCATGGTTAATTACTTAATCATTCCTCGGCTTGGTTAACACTATGGCATCTCTATTTATTATATTCATTTATGTTTTCAGAGGTCAAGATCGACTATGTGCCACGCCAAGGTATGTATAAGAAGGCGAAATAATAAAGATCAGTTTTGAACTTCTGCCAGTTAGTAAGTAAAGCACTTACGCTCTGGTAAATGGTTTGGCGAATTGTCCAATTTTCTACTTATAGCAAATGTAGTCGATCATCCAAGACCTATTTAATGTTCGATGGTAATGTCATTACTTTTGCTCTTGGAGCCAAAGGGTGATGTAGCTGTTCAAGGGAAGTCAGTTTCACCTCCAAATTATTTGCGTTAAAGTAATTTTTTTCAAGTCTGTCTTAAATCAAAATTGAGGTGTATATAAGTACACCACCATGGGTCTTGGTTATTATAAGTTTTACAGATCTGGAAGTTTGTCACCTGGAATGAGATAAGATTACAATGCAAATTCCACAACCTTTGCTCTGTGCAAAAATGCATTCCAAAACTATGATGAAACTGGCTCTCATGAAGACCTTCCCAGGAAAGCAAGACTGAAACTTCCCTCTGCTGCGGAGGAGAAGATCATTTAGAGATACCAGCCCCAGAAATCACCAATTAAACAAACAGCACCTCAAATTAGAGGCATTATGAAGGCTTTACAGAGCATTAGTAGCAGATACATCTCAATATCAACTGTTCAAAGGAGATTATTGCGTATTTTAGACACCATCAGCATTTTTTACAGTGTAGAAAAAAAATCAGAAAAGATCATCCAATTAGAAGATGTGTCCAATCTTTTGATAGTGTATAAGCATTAAGTTTGATTTAAGACAGCCTTGAAAAAACATGAACTGTCCATTTAATATATGCACCAAACCACATACACTCCTTCAGTGATATCCAACAGATTTGGTGATGTACTGTAATTCAGGTCACATAATGACTTACTGAAACATGAACCATACTAATTACTGTAATTTTACAAAGTCAGCCATCTTGGTTCCCTGGAATAACATTATCCTAAGCACAATTTGGTATGATTCAGCAGTCAAGGCCTGCTTTCAAAAGTGTCATGATGAGGTGAGCTGTACAGAAAAGCTGGACTTGATGGACATACAGTAATAATAATATAATTCCAGTTTGAGGTAAAATTTGTAAACACGAATTCACACACACAAATTACATTTCATTACGATCCAACACAAAACTAAAACAAAGAAATATCTGGGCTAATGGACTACATTCTGGATTAGTGTAAATGTGGCATGTTTAAAAAAAAAAAAAAAAACTTTTCTTTAATTCTATGAATGCATTTAACTAGCATAGCGTATGAAAACAGCTTTTTGGTTTATATTTGT
This sequence comes from Clarias laeviceps, assembly GCA_030014305.1. Lineage (NCBI taxonomy): Eukaryota > Metazoa > Chordata > Actinopteri > Siluriformes > Clariidae > Clarias > Clarias laeviceps. Next base: position 7,230,983 of record JAQMYJ010000023.1, on the reverse strand, counting down.
CTTACATGACACATAAACTTAAAAATCAGATTTTGAAAGCTGACACAACATGGATGAACTCCCAGTTCCTTTTTTTCCGCTTCCTCCTTATGCAGATCCACCCAAGATCCATTTGGACTGCCTTGGCCAAACTACAGATTCCACTATTTTGGTTGTGGCTGGAAACAAGCTGCGACTGGATGTGCCAATCACTGGAGACCCTGCCCCCACAGTCGTTTGGACAAAGTCAAATAAGGTGGGGAGAATAATATTACTAACATACATCAGGTGCATTATAATGTCGTCTTTTCAAGGTTTGCATTTGCCAATTTCCCATTACTGGGCATGGGATGTTCTATACATAATACTGTAAGGTCACATTCATTACTTTTCAAGGTACTGGTACTATACATTTAATAAACCTAATAGTGACTAAAATGTACATAAGAAGAATAATAATAATAATAAATAATTTGCCTGTTTCAGTTGATAAACCTGTACTGTTCTAGTTGCAGCATTTTACGAAACTGTCATGTGACTTGACTTTTTAGCTTGAACTCAAGCTTATACACACAATTTTATTTCAAACATTTGTATTTAAAAATAACACATTTTCATGTTTTCCCTGAGGTAACCACTTTACGTGTTATGACTTCAATAAACCAGCCTAACCATGTTCCCCAAATTTATTTATTTATTTATTTTCAATATTTATGACCATCACATCAATTTACATTTTAGGTGATTTGAGATATACATATTTTCAGACTCCTGGTATGAGTCGCCAGTACGAGTTTGTAAAAGTATATAAGGAGGGCCTTGGAAAAATGCATAGCAATTCTACTTTTAGAATATGTATATGAGGATTCTGTGACATAATAAAAAAGAGGAAACCTTCAGCCTCATTTTGACACCAGCATTTCCCTGCTACTTTTAAAAATATCTTCAATCATAGTGTGGTTTTATAGTGAAAAATGCAAGAAAAAAATAATTTCTTTGACAACTGAGATAACCATCTTAAATAGTGTTCAATAGTGCCAAACTAACCTGTGCAATTTAATACCTTGGTCACATTTGTGAAATATCTTGTGCACTATCACTTAAAAGTGTGCGGCACATTATTGTTTCTTGTGCTACATGATGTTTGAGAAAACCATACTTTTTCAATGCATTCAATAATTTTTCCACATTCTTCTAAAACTACTTTATTTTACAACCCATTATGACTTTGAAACCATTTTGATTTTTTAATAATAATATTATACCTTTTAATATTTAAGCTGCATGAATGACTTGACAGTTTGACATTTTTAGACCCTTGGGGGTGTGGAAAAATCCAATTATTTTTGGTGCATAAAAATCATATTCACATACAGGACATACTATGGATGAAGGAAAAAAATGTCTCATAAATTTTTTTTTATCCTAAAGTGATGAAGACATGCTCAAATAATGCATGTCATGTCATTAGCCCAGAAGTTTTCATTACAAGCACCACAGCATTGTAATCCTCAACATCAGTCCAGCCCAGCCCAGTTTTTTTTTTTTTTTTTAATCTTAGCTCCTAAGCACATACAGGTACGTTTTGGGGAGAGTTTCCTTAACCACTTCCTGATATTTCACAGACAGTCACGATCAAGATCAGAAAGGTTTGTATTGGAGCAGGATGCTGAAAGAGCGACCTGTCAGTTCTTAGTCTTAACATTTTAGTCTAAACTATGACCTCGACGCTTGTGCTCTGCTTGTGTGGGATAAATCTAAAAACCCACCGGGAGAAAAGAAAGGAGAACCTGCCTTCCTCTGGACTTTGAAGGATGGTGAAGTGTGTTATTGGCCTTTAAAACAATAACGCCGCCAAGATCTCTTGTTATTACGTTTACTTTCATTGTCCTATGCCGCCGCTGCTATGAGTGTGTCTCCTGACCTTTGTCTTTATTGTTTTTCTTCTGCCGCTACCACTACATTGTGATACATTCTTGGTCCAATTTCTATCTGTATACCTATATCACATGGGGCATATCAGACAATTATTATTATAATTGTTCTTCTTATTCTTATTATTCTTATTATTTATAATAATAATAATAATAATAATAATACATTTGTTTATAAAAAATATACACGTTTCTCTATGAAAACTTTCTGTGATGCCCCATGACTTTATTGTGTGTTGGTTTAATATTGTAATTATCTAACATTTAATACACTGCCTGAAAAAAAAGTTTCAGAAGGTTCAAATTATTTGCTTGAATCAAGCAAAAAAAAAAAAAAAACATTAAAATTAATGGAACTGGGTTAAAAAATGCCCAAAGTGTTATTAAAATCATCAGCTTTGCAGAGAAATTGTGATTAGTAAAATATAAATCACTGTAATCAGAGATCACGTAAATGCAACATAAAAAAATTCGACAGTAGAAATGACAGCTATGTTTAATATTAAAAAGTAAGAGCATTTCCACATGCACACTTTGATGAGAGATCACAGGCTTGGGACTAAACATCTGTGTGGCCATAAGAAAACTGCTTATTATTGAGGCTAATCAAAAAGTCTATTATGGAGCATAATAAAGATTGGACTTTGGAGCAAAGGAAAAATGTCATGTGGTCTGATGAGTTAATTCCAGAGAGATGGGCACATCAGGGTAAAGAGGAAAGTGTATGAAGTGATGCACTCATCATGCATAATGCTTGTACAAGCCTCTGGAGCCATTGTTATGATCTGGAGTTGCTTTGATCGGTCAGATCTAGGCTCAGAAACGTTATGGGGAAATAAACTGAAGTCAGCTGATGACCTAAATGTACTGAATGACCAGATTATCAAATCTATGGAGTATTTTTCCCCTCTGATGACATGGGTATATTCCAGGCCTCCAATTAGAAGAATAAGGAAATATTTTCACAAACGAATTCTGCACAACATTGAGCGTATAATAATTGATAATTTAATAAAAAGTTTTACATTAGTGTCTGTGACTTTTTTTTGGCTAGGTAGTGTACTAACCCAGCAAAGTATAAATCTTTTGTTGATCAGCATTGTGTTCTCGTGCATTGCAATATTATACTGCGCTCTGTAGCAAACTGACTGCACCAGGTGAGTGCACGCTTTGTATACTTATTTATGGAAAACATTTGGTGACACCATGGACACATAGATGGTAGTGTATAAAGTATAAAGTATCTCCTTCATATACTATATTCCATTTTGATCTTAATGGCTCAGATCTTAGGTGGTCTCATGTTTTGCATCTTGATTGAATGTTACTTAGTCCTGAAGTAGGAACTTTGCTCAGTGTACTGTAGGTCTTTGTGATTTGCTTTTTGTTATTATTTTAACAAAAAATATTCTGATTGGTTAAAAAATTGGAGTGGTTTCTCAGGTCCTGACAGACGCAAGTGGACGTGTCCATGTGGAAAGCACAAAGGGACACTGTATCCTGACTATTGAAGGGGCAGAGCGCCAGGATGAAGGCGTGTACTCCGTGATTGTGCGAAACCCGGCAGGGGAGGATACGGCCGATATTCATGTGAAAGTCGTTGGTACGATATTTAAATGTGCATTTACAAACCCTGTATGGACTAACATACACAATATGTTGTTTAATTATTGCTTAATAAAATTATAGGATGACAGATTACAGGTTATTGTTTCAACTGAAGGTTTCACTATTACAGAAGGTCCCAATGGAATGCTACTTAGAGCGCAAAGAACTGCAGTATATATTTATTATTGCAATAATTTTATGAATTTTTTTTTTTGCACATCATTTCTACAAAATATCTGGTGAGACAACCGATGGTCATCATTACATGATGTCATCACGTCATAACCTTAACCAAAGAAATTAAAGTGACTCAGCATCTTTATGCCTGAGCAAACCTGCATCCAAGGCTTTTAATACACTGTTCTAGTGTAAAAGTTCATTTATACAACCTGGATGGGTTGTCAGTCCATCTTTTTCACATAAGAATGTGAAAAAAAAAAGTGTTTATTGAATGATCATAGTTATTGTGTAGGTCAAAGGTTATGTGTAGAACATCAGCTATGATTACCCTTCCTGAAAATCTTCCAAACTGAACTTATCTCAGAACGTTTGCTTTGTTACCATCTAAAGTAACCTTACAAAGTGTACAGTTGTTCATCCCGGCTCTGAATGTTTAGTTGATGTCTAGCCCCTCATCAACATTTTGTGTGTTAGCATTTCCTGAAACGAACATGGCTACTGATGTCCACAGTGTAGTAGTTTTGACTTGTATTTAACAAGATTTTTTTTTTTTTATCGTCAGATGTACCAGATCCACCTCAAGCTCCCAGAATCCTCAGTGTTGGGGAAGACTCATGTATAGTTGAGTGGGACCCTCCACTGTTTGATGGTGGCCAGCCAATTTTGGGTAAATCGTACTCCAATAGAATAGCATACAACATGGGCGTTAAATTAGTTTTTGATTTGCAACACATTAAAAAAACCTTACCTAAGTCTCTATGTCCCTTAAGGTTATGTCCTGGAGAGAAAGAAGAAAAAGAGCTACAGGTGGATGCGGATGAACTTTGACCCCTACAAGGACACCACATATGAAGCTAAGAGGATGATTGAGGGAATGGCTTATGAGATGAGGGTCTACGCTGTGAACAGTATTGGGATGTCACGGCCCAGTCCTGCCTCCCAGTCTTTTGTGCCTGTTGGTAAGTTTCATTTACATTTGACTGATGCTTTAATCTAAAACAACAATCGAACTGTTGAAGGTTAATTCTGTTAGCTTGGTGGTGCTAGGATATGAACTCAACAAGTCTGATTACTACCGTTCAATCAGTTACACAAAGCTTTAACCAGTGAGCCACTACTGCTCTGACATAATTTTAATTATGTGATCAGTCTTGAACTAGGTTTCTACAGATGCTACTAATAATTGGTTATTTATAGATAGGATGAATGATTTATAGAATTTGTTTTGTATCCGGTTAAGTGACTTTGCCCAAGAAAAACATAACCAAAGCTATAAAAGTGGTTCCAAGGAACTAAAGGAAAGTAAGCCATAATGGAAAACTCTTAATCTACAAACCCATCTGTATTTATAGGTGATTCACCCCAAAGAACAATCTTGACATGTATCTCTGTACTGAGATACTGTACTGAAAACACATTTATTATATTTCACACTAACAAGTAATAGAGGTAATAGTTGACCATTCTCATGCCACTCAAAAAACACTGCTGTAAATGGCAAGTTTAAATTAAAAGACTGTACATGGAAATAGTGCATTTTTTTACTAAAAGCAACCCGTATATATGTATTTTAGTAAGGTATATAAAGTGTATGTATTTTGGGTACTGCTAAATCACATAAAAGTGTCATATGTGATTAGTTTCAGGCATACTCTAAGCTATAGAGTGTGAAGCTGGGGATACACTACGTGACTTTCATAATCCTAAAGCTTCTGAAAAGACTGGGAGTATTGACTAGCCAACTGGCTTCTGCAAATTCTTTTATTCAAAAACGGTGGGTCATACACGTAATGCCTGAGGCAGAGTAGGGATCATTGACTATATAACTTTTCACTCTAACTTAGGCCAACCGGACGCACCAAACTCTAACGACAACACAGCAGTATTTTTAATATGAAGCAGTTTTTATTGTAATATTTCATTAATATATACTGTAAAATATTTATATTTTCGATATTGATAGTTAATTAATATTTTATTAATGTTAATATTCACATAATGATTTATATTAGATTTTTATTTTATTTACTTGCCAGTCTTAGCTTTAATATTTCCTTATATTTTCTGTATACTGATGGTACGCATTCCCCGATCGGGTCGGTGACCACTGTACACTACATGACAGCATTCAGAGTTGCTTTGCTATGAAAAATCAAACACTGAATATACTCATGTCAGGAGAATTTGGTTCTCAGTCTGTTATGCTCACACACATGCCGAATCGAGTCTGCACCCCACATACACTTACAGATCTCTGTGCCAACTTGCCAAGCCAACTGGCTGCAACTTGTGCTGACCAGTACAGACTAGGAAGGACTCAACGGTGGCCAGGAAGTGTAAAACAAAATAAGAAAAACCGAAAACAAAATGAAAAATGCAAAAATAAAATAACAAAACCAAAAACAAGATAACAAATCAGAAAACACAATGACAAATTCAGAAACAAAATACCAAGTTAAAACACACAATGACAATTCAGACAAACCACAAAACATACAATTTCAAACATTCAATATTTGGAATAATTTAAAGTCCACAAAAAAAATTACCCTATAGCATTTAAATGTCCATGAGGCTGCAGTACTTCCTGTATGTCTTGAGTGACAGATGTCTCGTCCAATCAGTGGTAAGTCTTTGATTCGCAAATACAATACCTACCTTTTCCGGTTTGTCTGAATTGTCATTGTATTTTCTGGATTTCTTATTCTGTTTTGGTTTAGTTATTTTGTTTTTGGTTTTATTATTTTGTTTTTTGATTTGTTATTATGTTTTTTAATTTGTTACTTTGTTTTAAGTTTTATTTTGTTTTCTGTTTTGTTATTTTGTTTTTGGTTTCATTATTTTGTTTTTTGATTTGTTATTTTGTTTTTGAATTTGATATTTTGTTTTCAGCTTTGTTAATTTGTTTTACGCTTCTCGGTCACCGTAGAACTGGACATGATATTGAATTGTATTTAAAATCCCGTGTACCTGAACTGTTCTTATAAAGCTTTATTAAACTTTTCAAAGCTAAATCAATATGATATAAGGTATTTGTTTAATTCACAATATTCCTAAGGTTTTGTTATAAAGGTCTGTAACCAAAAAGACTCCCATCTGTAAAAGCTTTTAGATAAATTTTTAAATACTTCAAGGGATTTTGTGGAAGCACTTAAAACAACTTTAACAACAACATTTAACAAACATTCTTATATTTCCAGTATACATGAGTTTTAAGTAATTGGCCTTCGTGTTTCTCAGTGCTAGGAAGCGTTGCCTAGGGTAACTACATAAGTACTTCAACTGCTAGAGATCTAAGAAGTCAGGTTGAAAAACACCGGAGAATGATTTATGACAAAATTTGGGCATGGTAGAAAACCAATTGAACCTTTGTTATGACAGTGATAAATTATCCATCGATCTTGGTGTCAAAATGGAAATTGCTGGTTCAGCAGAGTCTAAGAGAGAAGTTTTTTTTGTAAATTAGCTGGTGCCAAGCATGTTCATGTCAAGGAGATCCTTCTTTCATCTGCTTGCCAATTTAGGGATGCTGCTGTATTGTTGGCACCTGGAGCCTCTCAGCCACACATCATCATACCAGTGTTTCAAGGCCCCTGTCATCTCTTCGGAGGGAGGGCTTAAAATAAACACTTTTTAGGACAAGACTTAAAGACACAAGTCTTTCCATTTATCTCCATGTGATAGCTATTTAATAGGCTCCACTGTCCCAATACTTTATCTTGTGCAAATAGTCTGAAAAGTTATCAGTTCAGATTAATGTCCAGCACAATACAGTAGATTGGGAAACTATTTTTGGCACTCTCTTCTATAAATAATGGCATGTTAGCATAAGGTTATGTCCAGACATATGGTGAACACAGACCACCCGACAACAGAGAGGAGGCGGGAGGGGGATGAACAGCTTTGCTGCCACCAACAATTTTGATCACAGTACCCTGAGGACAAGGACAGGACAGAACAGGAGACGAGTGCAGCAGATGACAGGGAAAGCCCTGAACAAAAGGCAGACAGGTTCACAGGCAAGACAAGAACGTATCAAGGAAACCCTTAAGGCACGGTACAACATTGTGAAGTGGCAAACTGAACCACCGGCAAAATGACCAAGCCTAAGCTTCCAAAAACCGCAGAAAAAAAATCAGCCAACGAGGCATCAGCAAGTGCTCCTGCAGACCCCCGAACAGATGCACCTGCAGAAGTCAAAGAACCTGAGCTAATAGTACCTCCTGCAGAAGACACAGCCACTGAAGCAACTGTTTCTCCAACTGAGAAGGATGTTCCTGCAGAAGGAGAAGCTCCTGCACCTTGTGCAGTTGGAGAAGCAGTGCCAAGAGAAGGGGCACCTTGTGGAGAGGAGGGAGTACCCACGGCTGAGGAACCAGCCCCCACACCTGAACCTGAACCAGAACCAGAACCTGTCCGCAGTAGGCATCACGATCTAATTGCCCTTGTGTAAATAGAGTACATGCATGCCAAGATTTTACATAGGCTTTGCTAAATCTACAAAACGATTATGTTTAGTTCAGAATAACTCTTTATACTAGTGTTAAGTCATCAAAATGATTTTCTCAGAAATATACAAATGTAAAATTGTCCTGTGCATTTAGTTAAAAAAAAGGCTTCTACATGTGCAAGAGAGTTAGCTTACAATTCCATTTCTTGAATTTATCATTTCATAACTAGCATTACTGCAATAGACAATGAAGCTATAACTCAAGGATTTCTCACTATGAACTATGCTAGGCTTATTTAGGTACTCTTCATCTTTGTCGGATATCACTGCTGTATTTATATGCTATACACTGTAATTGAAAAAAAAAAAGTAATTCAGTGGTAAATAGGATTTTATTTTAAAGATGCTACAGCTTTTTACTAAGTTAACAGTAACTGAAGCAAAGACAGCAAATGCTGTGTATAAATTATCTTCAAATTTAGAAATTCTTGGATTCTTGTGTTTATATTTCTTTGGAATGTTTTTTCAAAAACACCTTCTGAGTTTCTATACTATTCAGCAAATAAAAAGATATACCTTTAAATTCCATACTTTCTCTAGATTCTCTAGACTTTTAGGATAACAAACCTTTTAATTGTTCAAAGTTTCTTTGTTGTATTTTTGAATTCTTCCTTAGGAATCCATGCTTCAACATTCTGCAACTGTTTCACAATTCTCGATTGTACTGCCGCTGTAAACTATTTCTGGCCTGAATGCAGCATGGCTCTTACACCACCTGTATCTTTGAGAGGTCCTTAACAACACTAGCCCAAGTTTAACTTGTGCTTATTTAAACTATGATATGTATGCTCGACTATAATGGGCAGCCAAAGGCCACGAGGGCTGGCTGGAAGGTCATGCTAGATGTATCAGACTTGGACCTCTTGGTATTATTGCCCCAGTAGTTTCCATGGCCTTGTCTTTTAACTCACTATTGGAAGCATGCAGGATTGAAAACAATATCCTGGTCTTAGTAAATCGATATAGCTTAAGACTTATGCTATAAGACTTTTGTTTCTCTATTCAGGCTTTAGTAGCTTAGTTACTAAGCAAGTCAGTGGTTTATACTGTATGTTGTATATCCTTTAGGAGATGTACAGTGCAGAGCAAATTTCCACTATCAAGGTGTTTTGAATTTGCATCACTATCAACAGGAAAATTCTAATAAACAACATAATACTCTTGGAAATTTTTATTTAACAATAAGCTTTGTAGCAGAGCTTGACTTTATTACACCTGCTTTCACCATGCTTATACTAGTGACTCAATTTTTTCTCAGTTTCATTTAAAGGTTTTTTTTTTTTTTTGGTTACTTTGGTATTGCTAATTTTCTATAAGTAGTTTAACTAGTATTTCACATAATGGGCATGAGTAACATGTTGACAGTGGTGGACCAACAACAAACAAACAAACAAAAAAGTTTTATAGACCAATAAGACATAAACAGCCTATCTTGTGTTTATGGGCGTTTATCTGAAAGTTACAGATGGAACTTTCTGTATATCCAGAAACCTTTGAAATAAAAATAACCCACAATGCTGTGGGTTGAAAGAAAAAACCCACAATGCTTTTATTGTTTTTAAACATAAAATATTACTTTTGGGAAGAGACATTTATCGACAGTGTTATTATTATTATTATTTTTTTTTTTTTAGTTTCTAAGAAATGGTTTCTTTACTTCGCCAGAAGGATTATATATATTATATGTCATTATAACATTTTGTCAACAGCTACGGAATCATTTAGCCCCCAAGTGATATTGATTTTCCCCAAGAAATTTCAATTAAATTAGTCCACAAGATGATTTTTTGTATTTAGAGCAATTTATTTCTTTGGCAAATTACAGTCCATGTCCAGCAGACCACATGTTTCACACCCCTGAGCTATAAGTCTTTAAATATATAAACACACTGTGAGTTTTATTGAGTATCTGGGATTTAGGGTAAGGCCTAGGATTACAGTCCTACTGGACATAAATGAACTGGTTTTAATTTAAATATGGGGTTACCATACCATAACTTAAATGAATAAATTCCCCAAGTACCAATTCTCAACATCTGCTGTCCATTAAGTTCAGTTTAACTTCTTTGTTTTCACTCAGCCCCTTCCAGTGAGCCCATCGGTCTGTGTGTGGACGACATCAGTGACACCACCATCTGTCTGAAATGGAGGACTCCGGAGAGAATCGGCTCTGCCCCTATAGACGGCTATGGAGTTGAATACTGCAAGGAAGGCAGTAAGTGTGTGACTGTGAGGGTTTCATTAAGGTCTGTGTAAGTGTTAATAAAGTCAATTATTACAAATCTTAAAGATCATCACTTTTTAAATGCTTTTAATTCATTTATTTTTATGTCGACATCAGTTACTCTATAGTCATTAAAGTTGCTTAATGAGAAAAAAGATTTAAATTTGGAGAATCTGTTTACCAATTCAGACGAATGAGGAAGTCTTGATTGGGTTTTGTTAGATTTTTATACTGTATTAATCAAGGCAAAGGACAAAGTATAAATAACAACCCAGCCCCTTAAGTTGTGTTAATATTTTTTTGTTTAAATGTTATGCGTTTTAAAAAAACAAAACAAAAAAAACTCCATGTTGAAAGAAAAAATTGTGATGTCTAATTCTAGATTCAACTCAGTTACTTTTTACTTGGAAACATGTAGGCAGATTTACTGTAAGAACACACTTGAACTTTTTGTGAAATTTCAATTTGATTGACTGCATCTACAAAACTCAGGTATACTGTACTTCTGTACTTTTTCATCCCTGCAGTATTAATATGCAAGATAATTTTTGCTTGGGAATATCCTCCTTGAATGTAGTGTATCCAGATAAAATGCACTTAAGATATCCATAAAGTAATAATGTAATAACGGTAAATTATAGGTAATCCTGTGTTGTTTAGTTTCAACTACAAAGAACATTGTCTGATTTGTTGTCTGATTTGTTAATTTTATGATGGGCAAAAGGCATTCCTAGGCACAGTACAAAATCAACAAATGTATATTAATAATATAAGCAATAAACAATTCTCTTCAACAAAGTTTAAGGTATTCTATGAACAGAATAGTGGTTTAAATGTAAATGTTTGATTACTCGAAAAACCTGTAGCCATTCTTCAGTCTGTACTACTGACAGACTTGTGAAATTCGCTTTATTTTCCATTTCATCTAGCTGAAGAATGGGTTCCTGCATTCGAGGGTCTTACAGAGAGGAACTCTGTGATCATCCGTGACCTGCCTACTGGAGAGAAGATGCAGTTCCGTGTACGGGCATATAACGTGGCTGGCCCCAGTCCTCCTGCCACTCTGCAACAGGCTGTTACAATCCGCGAGATCATGCGTGAGTTTCAAAACACGCTAAATTACCTAAATTACTGTTGGATATGAGGAGAATTCTCAAAGTCAGGCATATATACATTGAAAAAATGTAGACATTTCATAATGCAGTGAGTATTTCTGGCAATCATTACCAGAGAGAATATTTTAAAAAGCAGTCAAGTGCTATACAATAGGAAAAAAAACATGAAATATGTTACCAAATGTACATATTCATGGTGCTAAATGTACAGTACATGTGCACAAGGCATTCAAGTTAACCTGGGACTTGTGATGAAGTTTCTTGTGAATGAAGGCATAAAAAAAACGAGATTTACAAAAAACTTCTAATCACGGTGATTAGCCACAGTAAAATATCTGAATGGTGCAAACGTTTTAAAGAAGGCCTTACGTCCATGAATGATGATCCCGGCCGAGGTGGCTCGGAGCACACTGCAATCGTTCCTGTGAACATTCAGTGTCTGGAACACCAGATCCTTAAAAATCTGGTGTTAACTTGTTGCCAACAGACGAACCTGTCTGTGAGAACTGTACAGACAATCCTTCGATAACACAACTTGCACTTGACTGACACATTCGCTGTACAGTCCTGACCTCACTCCAAGCTATTTCCTCATGTTTGGGCCATTAAAGCTGTTCCTGGGAGGCCAGTGTTAAAGGCCAGTGTTGAAGTAGACAACCTGATCATGGTTCTGGTATAATGACAAAACTTGATGGTATACAAGTGCTAGTCAAATCCTAGGATAAGTGCATTAGTGTAGCAGGGGATTATATAGAGAAATGAAGGTAGTTTTTACTTCCATAACTGTGTTCTCTTATTCTGCATGAACAAAAAGCTTGAACGCCCTTGTATTAAACTATTTCTTTTGCATTTCTCCACTGCATTAATTTGCATTAACATGCAGCAATACATTAGATAGAAAGCTTTACATAAAAGCTTTTATTGTTGTAATTTAATAAGTCTAGTTCGCTGAGGCAATCGCCAGCTTGTTCCCGATCAGCTTTCAGCCACTAGCATTCACTAGCTTTCATGGGAAAGAGATATTTACAACTGCATTCAAGCAGGTCTGTAAAACAGAAAGCCCAGGGGCCGGATATAGTCCATGACCAAACTCCTTCAAGCCTGGAAATAGAGCAAATTCAATAACAGTCTCGAATTGTTCTAATAGACATATTTACACAAATGTATTAAGGAAGCCTTGCCTTTCGCTTGATGACTTCCTTATTATTGCCCTAAACAACATGGTTTGCAGCTATGAGTTAAAACAGTCTGCATGAGTCACGGCCATCTTTTTTCCATCGACCATTCTCATAAACTTCATTATTAGGTTTTATAGGGCACATTTATGATATACTGTAATTTCCAATTCTTTCTCATTTCCTCTATGTGATGTGGTTTTTTTTTACCCCTTAATTTGTATCAGTTGGGGCAGTTTGTTTGATGTGAAGTAGAAGCAAAGCATTGGCATCGTGGGAAAAAAAATTTGATTGTGTTATATGTTACACATGAATGATCTATACGGTATGCTAACCTGCAAAGAAGGTGGACAAATTAGCTCCACTGATGTGTGAATATTGAGCTTTCAGGGTTGCCAATCTAATCAGGAAATTACTTTCTACAACTTATATGTACAGTATAAATTCAATTCAATTCAATTCAATTTTATTTGTATAGCGCTTTTAACAATTGACATTGTCCCAAAGCAGCTTAACACAATCAAAAGAATTATTTAATGACAGCTATTGAATAGCTTGACTCACATCTGCCAATGTCTAAAAAATACACACAGCCCTTGTACTGCCCTGTTGACTGACTAATCTGTAATATAACCAGGTCAGATTTCAGGAATTGTACCAAAAAAACATGAACATAATTTGACTCAAAATTACAAACCTACAGTACCCTCCTAAAGGGCCACATAGTTAATCTACTTGTAATCCTCGCAGATGGGAAAATCTTTAGGTTCCCCCAGAAAGACAACTTTTAGCAATGTAGGAGTTTTAACTGATGATGCCAGCTGAACATTTAGATTATTTACAGGTCTATTAATTTGGCCAACACTGTACCTGATCTCAATTATTTAATGTGCTAACTCACCAATATTTTCCCCGACAGCGAATCCATTTTTCACATTTATTTTCCATGACAGGAAAACTACTGTATACATTTCCAGGATGCAAGAGAATCCTGAACACTTTTCTGCTGCTTATGTGTCATATACGCTATACAAATAAAATAAAATAAATAAATATACTGTAACACCAGAGATCTTGTTTACACAGACTGTCTGTCAGCATGTGTATAGTGACTACTGTTTTAAAGATATGATGTGAGGTCCCCTGGGCATTTCGTCTGGTGATAAAACAGTGACATTTGACGTAATGATCTGTGCTAAAAGACTGTTATTCCAACTAAGTGATAATGAAATGCTCAGCACTTTATGAACAATTATTGCATAGGTTTATGTTTTAAGCTTTTATAATATCATGTCTTATCAGCAGATTTGAACGTGTTACACCAGTTCAAAAGTAAACCAAAGACCTTGGAGCGATGAGGTGGCATCAGTATTTGCTACACCACCTTGCTTCAATAATCTTTACAAAATGTGATTTCTTCACCACTGCAACTGCCAAAATGTTGATTTCTGTCAAAATGTCTAACCTGACTTCTCGATTTGCCTAACAGAGCGTCCAAAAATTTGGATCCCACGCAGTCTTCGCCAGACCCTCGTCAAGAGAGTAGGGGAGACTGTTAACCTTGTGATCCCGTTTCAGGTAAGAGTCAACTGTCCTGACTCACATAAAATGATAAGAACATGAAAAAAGGCCAATGAGAGGGAATACTTCTGCAAGTTACTATACATTTAAATGAGCCATGGTACAGTAGTTCCTTTCTGCTCCTTTGGTCTAGGGTGTTTTGCAACACCCTACTGAAACATTAACTACTTTGTTAATGAGGGTTAAGTAAGACAGGAAGGGCCTCTATTTGTTGTCTTTGAAGCACTATAAATACATATGTGTGGCCTAAACTCAATGATAGCGGATGCACGTGGACTGCAGGTTCAGTATGTGTTAATGAAACAAATCTCAACAGCAGCTGTAAAAGCTCTCTGGGGAAATGTGTTATGTAAAACCAGCATGCTGGCACACACACCCAGGCAGACTTACATACACACATTCTGATCCAACGTGTTTAACATACCAGAATTGTTTCTATTGTAATGACATATATGTTGTTTCATATGGATGTAACATGGATGGATTTTCACACTTGCATTTCACATCCTCATTTTATAAACTCATACTGTATATTATTAAACACGGCTTATTCTTTTACAACGCCACCTGTCAAGTGGTGGGATACATTAGTCAGCAAATCAACAATTGGTTCTCAAACTTGTTGTATTAGAAGCAGAAAAAATGCCCAAGACTCACTTGAAAGTGCACATGGAGATCGAAAGCTAGCTCTGCATGGCTAGGTGTGTGTATGTGTCGCCTACTTGTGGAAGGGATGGCACCAGGGTGCACTATGGGAAGTAACCAAGCATTCAGAGGCAGTCTGATGCTCTGGATAATATTCTGTTGGAAAATCTTAGGTCCTGGATTTCATGTTGATGAAAAGTGTGCATCCTTACACTACAAAAATAGTAACATTTGAGGAAGAGTTTAAAGTGCTAGCCTGATAAAAAAAAATGCCATCTTTCCGTAGGGAAAACCAAGGCCAAAAGTTACCTGGACGAAAGACGGCGAGTCTCTTGACTCGAAGCAAGTGAGCGTGAGAAACAGTGAGACCGACAGCATTCTCTTTATCAGGAAGACAGAGCGCAAAGACTCTGGGAAGTATGAGCTCCAGGTGCAGATTGAGAATGTGGAAGACAAGGCCTCTGTGACTATTCAGGTTGTAGGTAAGTTCTCATGTATCTCAAAACACTGTAGGTTTCTCATGTCTCGTTAGCGTATTACTTTAAGAGACCATAGCTTGGTAAAACTAGCATTGGTAGCATTGGTTTAGCATGCTAAAACTAGCATTGGTTTTTAATGATCATGCTGTGTTCACTTTTCTTCGGCAGACCTTCCTAGTCCTCCTCAGAACTTAAAGGTGGTGGATATATGGGGCTTCAATGTGGCGCTGGAATGGAAACCACCCAAAGATGATGGCAATTGTGATATCACTGGCTACACAATCCAGAAAGCTGACAAGAAAACCTTGGTATGTACAATCTTACAGTATGTTGAGGTATTGGATTTGCTTAATTAAGCTACTCTATATTGCCAAAAGTATTCGCTCACCTGCCTTGCGAATTAATATAATGTTGGCCCACCCTTTGCAGCTACAGTATAACATCTTCAAATCTTCTGTGAAGGCTTTCCACAAGGTTTAGGAGTGTGTTCATGGGAATTTTTGACCATCCTTCAAGAAGGATGTCAGTCACTGATGTCAGACGAGAAGGTCTGAATCATAGTCTCCGCTCTAATTCATCCCAATCGGGTTGAGGTCAGGACTCTGTGCAGGGTAGTCAAGTTCTTCAAGTTCCACCATGACTGCGCACTAGTACACAAATCAAGGTCCATAAAGACATGGATGAGTGAGTTTGGTGTGGAAGAACTTGGCTGGCCAGCACATAGTCCTGACCTCAACTCAATAGAACACCTTTGGGATGATTTAGAGCGGAGATTGCGAGCCAGGCCTTCTCATCCAACATCAGTGTCTGACCTCACAAATGCGCTTCTAAAAGAATGGTCAAAGTTTCCAATAAATACACTCCTAAACCTTGTGGAAAGCCTTCCCAGAAGACTTGAAGCTAATTAAACCCTTTGGATTAAGAATAGGATGTTACTCAAGTTTATATGCATGTGAAGGCAGTCGAGAGAATACTTTTGGCAGTATAGTGTATGTATAGCCAAATACACATATGACATGGGAATTGTTGTGAATATTAAATATTGGATCAACTAGACTGAACAGAAGAAAAACAAACCGAAGGACAGATATGAAATGTCCTTTGTCCCTCTATACTTTGAAATCCTGCCAGTGCCATTAAAAGTAGCTAAGCCCCCTAAAACACATCTATAATTGAGTAATGTATGCACACAATGTGCAAGTGGAGCAGTACTCTGGGTTAGAGCTTCTCTTGTGACATGCTTGGCAACTTGCTTTGGATGCCTCTGTGGAACAACACAGCATTTAGAGCATCTGGAGACCGAACCGCCAAAATGACCCTACTGTTTGTCATCTGTGAGCCCCTCAGCATGGGACAAGTAAGTCCCTCCCCAACCCTACCCCCTTCCCCAAGTCTCCAGTAGCCTGATCTAAACACTGCCAGTTATCCAGACTCATCCTGTCATTGTTCTCTACAAGTTTAGTAGTTGAATATGAGTTACACCACTCTTCTTTATGTATGTATTCAAGATACTCTTAGTGCATTCAGAACAATGAGCTGCTACGTTCAAGATCATCACATTTCACACACGACAATATCCAAGTAAGAAACCAGAGAAGTCTTGCTGCTAAATATAAAAGCACTTTAGATTCCTGGTCTTGGAACATGTTAATAGATGGCTATTTTATTCCCATCTATCCATTCACCCGAAATGGTTAGACTTTATACATGCGTAATGTGACACAGCAACATTAAAGGTTGATGCTGCATGATTACATATTTATAAATGGTGATATATAATATTGAATACATGATAACGATTAGAATATGTTGCATGATTATATGGCAACTACTACAAAAATCTTTCGTTATTTAAACAAGAAGCAGAAGCCGCTAGAACATGTTTATAGCCATGCAATGTTACATGGCACAGCCAACCAAATGTGTTATTGGTATCAGTCATTACATCACAGTGCTGATAAATTCAGCTCTGAGAGCACTGGGTAAGTGTCTATAATGGTGGCTCAGTAATTTAAATCACAGGGTTTTATTAATATGCAAGTTATAATACACTTTTGTTAGACAAACTTGAGTTTATTCATATAGTACTTGCCCAAAAAAAATTAAGAGAAGAGTTAAATTATAAGCCTACATCAATCAAAGAAGATATTAAAATTAATGGAACCATCCAACAACCTGGAAGTAGTGGGGTAATGACTGGGATCAGAGATTACTTAAACGCTTGGTGAAGTTGCATTGGAAAAAATTGTCGGCAGTATAGCTAAAAGCTACCGTATGTTTAATAGTCAAAGTAAGAGCATTTCCACACACAAAATGTGAAAAAAAACTTGGGATTCCACAGATGTGTGGCCATAAGAAAACCATTTGTTTGTGAGACTAATAGAAAAAAAAATGCTTCAGTTTGCTTGGGAGCATGAACATTGGATTTTGGAGCAATGGGAAAAAGTCATGTGGTCTGATGAGTCCAGAATGACCCTATTCCAGAAGGAAAGGGAGGCACATGAAGCGATGCGCCCATCATGCATGGTGCCGACTGTACAAGCATCTGGATGCAGAGTTATGATCTGGAGTTGCTTCAGTTGGTGAGGTCTAGGTCTATTATTTAGCAACATTATGTGGCACTAACAAGAAGTCAGATGACGACCTGAATGTGCTGAATGACCAGGTTACCACATTAATGGAGTTTTCCCTGATGGGAAGTACACAAATTGTGAAAAAGTGGTTGTGGGAGCATGAGAATTCATTTTTCACACATAATCAAAGCCGAAGGTATAGTCAAGTGAAATTTTAGAGTGATTGGGTAGTGTATTATTTATTTATTTAATTCTCTTTATCTCTTATTCTGCTTTATGTATCGTTTATGTCAATGAGGTCATCTTCTCACCCAGTAAACAAACTTTGCTGCATTTCTTTTACAGGAATGGTACACAGTTTATGAGCAGTATCGGCGCACTAACTGTGTGGTGTCTGACTTGATCATGGGGAACGAGTATGTGTTCCGAGTGTCCTCTATGAACATGGTGGGCCTGAGTCCAGAGCCATGTGACTCTAAAGAAAGTGCATATATCCAGAAAACAGGTGAGACTTGCTGTGTGTACTCATACAGCATTTATCCCACTATTTAGATGCATTACTTCTTTTTATTCAACTGTTGTTATGTTATTCAACATAAACTGCCACGATTTATTTATATTAAATCAATATAGGTTTTGTACTGCATCACTACAGATATCAGATACAGATATTACTCTGGCATTTTGTTCTATCCTAAGGCATGGACTATAAGCCACCCTCCTACAAAGCTCATGATTTCTCAGAGGCACCTAAGTTCACACACCCGCTTGTGAGCCGCTCAGTCATCTCAGGGTACAATGCCACCCTCAGCTGTGCTGTAAGAGGCATCCCTAAAGTAAGGATCAGTAAGCATTATATAGTACTAGCTTATTACATCATTGTTTTGCCTGTATACAGAACCTGTACTCTTTGCTAGGATAAGTAGAGGCAATGTTTTTTCACCTGATCCTGCGGTAAAGATGCTGATAATTTTAGAAGTGATCTTGAGGTCGTTGAATCTTACAGTCCTTTTTAATATTTAGCCTAAAATAACATGGTACAAGAACAAGATGGACATCACGAACGAAGCCAAATACCGCATGCTCAGCAAGCAGGGTATTTTGACTCTGGAGATCAGGAAGCCGTGTCCATTCGATGGAGGTGTGTACATGTGTAAAGCTGTTAATGACAGTGGAGAGGACATTGTGGAGTGCAAGCTGGAGGTTCGCCGTAAGTATTTCACACATCACTCTCGATTTTTTAATTCACGTTCCAAAGTAAATAACACATGCAGTCTTACGCAAGCAAAATAATGGTCTTGGCTTCACATTTAAGTATGCTTTCTGTTTGGTGTACGTTATAGAATTCAGTTAAATATGAGGTCATATATGAGTGATGATGTTATCATATATGAATAAAATACCTCTCTCTCTACATTTATTTATGTGACTGTGCATTGTATATTATGTGTAGATATATGCTGATATAAAAGCAGAATGCATGTTTCATTCTTACAAATACATATAAATACCTAATATGAGATACATTGCATTCTATTTTGAATTCATAATGAGACACTCATTAAAGTAAGGTGATCAGCAAAATGTAATAAATTACTTTTTAATGCCTTTAACTCATTTTGGCAAATTATTTTCTTTTGAGAAACACATGATTATCTATAACAAACTTCTAATTTGAAAACCGCTACTTAAACTTCTTTTAGAAACTTCTTCTACTCTCTGTAGTCTTTTTTCCTCTTTTGCCCATCCCAGTTCTTCCCTGAGATTTGAGCTATATTAAAAAGCATATAGGACCATGGTCATATATGCAGTCTGATGATGCATAAATATAAGATGTTGTCTTCAACTACCCAAGTGAAATTGTTAGGGGAACAAGGCTGGCAATTCTGTAAACTGAAGTTTTTGTATTGTTAATGGTGTTTCTAATGATCTTCAAAATGATGATTTTTGTAATGTAAAAAAGTATTGTGTGCAACAATTCTTTTTTCATTCTTTTTTAATTCCAGTTTCTGCCAGTGACTTGCTACAAAAACACAATAAAACCATAAGTTTTTTATATTTTTAATTAAAGTTCAATCAATATTTTATTACCACTAAATTGCATATTTAAATTACCACAAATACAAAACTGTGGGAGATGGAGTTGTAGCGTTTTGCAAAAATCCAACTAAATTCACACTTCTATAACCCAAACAATTTTGTCATTTATGCTTTTGCTTTTCTCAAAAAATGACAGGAGTTATCCCATTTTGCTGTCAAACTGTTTAAATGAAAATCTTTGCTTCCTTCCAAAGTCACAATTTCCCTTAATATTCAGCGTCCAGAAGCATTAATTATAAAATGAAACCCAGAACTTTGGAATGAACACACACTGAATTCGAACAGCTTGATATACATTGTATCAATATATATCAAAGAAACATGTATTCTGGCATATATCATATCTTCTTGTTTTTATTTTGGATGATTAACTTTTAAAACCTGAACCTAAGAGTGTATATGAGTGCAATGTTTCTCAACTGTTTCAGGGAAGCACTGCTTGAAATATAAATGGGGCAGCATGTAATGCTCAACTTGTTGTTGTTAGTCTTTCGGCTGCTCCCGGTAAGGGGTCGCCACAGCGGAATATCCAGTCCGCACAACAACTTGGCACAGGTTTTACGCAGGATGTCCTTCCTGACGCAACCCTCCCATTTTATCCGGGCTTGGGACCGGCACTGCAGCCAGTGGCTGGGGGGTTTGGGCACTGGCTAGGAATCGACATGCTGGCTATATTGCATCAGTCCTGTTCTTCAGTTAGACAAATAACTTGGTGGTAAAGGCATTACAAAAAAAATTTAAAATAAAAAAAGACAAATTCAATATAAAATTCTTACAGGGCAGGGACATACACGGATACAGGACACAAGGTGGTGAAAAAGTTATCAGAATAAACATTCATGTTTCCAGTGTTCCATACACTTTGGCATTCCATACATTTCCTATTCATAAAACAGTAGAAAAAAAAAACATTTCAATTGCCACAGCCCCCTACGCACCGGACCCAGCAGGCAAAGACCCCAAGGTCACCATGTATGACTAGTACTTGTGTGGGTTGGCAATGCTAAGCTAAACAGCATATCTTTACAGCACAGTGTGTCCTGAGAGTTGAGAAACACTGACTCTGTATACATTCCAAAGGTCCAGAATGGATCCTTATCCATAGAGATCCATAAATCTGAATGTGTGTCTTACTTTAATCCTTTCTCCTTGATGTTTCCTGTTTCTCTTCACCCTTTGCTACTGACTCCTCCAGCTCGTGAATAAACTCAGGTTTGGTCTGAATTAATTGTTTTGAAGGTAAGATCACTGGCATTATACTGTACAGCTAACTTTACTGTTTTGTTTCTGCTCGTCTTTATAATTAGATAACTTTAGGTTAGGTTGATTGGCGTTCCCAAATTGCCCTTAGTGTGTGAGTGAGTGTATGTGTGTGCCCTGCGATGGATTGGCACCCTGTCCAGGGTGTACCCCTAAGTCTCCTGGTATAGACCCCAGGTCACCGCGACCCTGAATACAGGATAAAGCGGTATAGAAGATGAGTGAGTGAGAGTGAGGTCATGTATACACTACTGTTCAAAAGTTTTAGAACACTTGCAAATTTCTTTTTTTTTTTTTAGTGATTTATTTTCTACATTCTACAACAATACGGGGGATTTCAAAACTATAAAATAACACATATGGAATTAGGTAATTACATAACAACAAGAAAAACAACAGTTAGTTGTTATTTTAAGACACAGAGGTCAGCCTTTCTGTAATAGTTCTTGCAAGAA
>JAQMYJ010000023.1:7190027-7209065 GCA_030014305.1 Clarias laeviceps | reverse complement strand
GTAGAAAGAAATAAAAATCAGGAACCATCATGGAGTTAGAAAGTGTTCTAAAACTTTTGAACGGTAGTGTACATTAAAGCTAATGGCTATTTTTTAATCTTCTATATTTTTATATATACATTATATATTAGCTATCACAAACACATTTATATTTGATAATATTTGTATATAGAAATATTACGCATTTCTGAAATGTCACACTGTGTGTTTAACGGACTACTCAGACCAAAGACGACTTGATTTATTTTTATTTTTTGCTTAGATTTCTAAAACATCAGCTGTAAAAACTACATTTACTGAACATGTTATAAACCCTGATTTTCATTTAAATAATCATCATTTTCTAATGTTTCTGCCTGTGCTTTGCAGCTCAAATTACCAAAGAGGAGACAAAGAAGTGAGTGTAGACACGTTGGGGACTCAGTTACCCCTCCAAGCTTCCCGATGAGCTCAGGACAAGTCAGAGGTTACAGTACAGAGCAGAAAGAGTCCATTGTTTGTTCGTGTTCACTCAACTTTATACACATACTCAAAGTTCTAAGTAACGTCTGCCGGAAATGCATTCTTTCAATATTTCACTCATTGGTGTTTGCTGCTTGTGGCTTGTGTTCATTTCATTTCATTTGTTTGAGGTAAAGATAGGAGGAGTGGTTATCATCATAATCTTCACTGTTATAGTTCAAGTGGTGTTTTACCTCTTGTACTTTGAAATGTATTGTAATGTAATTTAACAAAAATAAATAAATATTTTGATTGATCAGTAAAAGTGCCCGTCTTGTGTAAGGTTGACTGGGATGCTAATAAATGGGAGGCTAAAATCTACGAGGGGAGTTCAAGTCAAACCGGGAATTAAATAATGAGATTTCACGTGAATGAAAGAGTAAAACCGAATGACATTTACAGAAGTCTTTAAGCACAGTACTCTGATGAGACTCTTTGGCGCAACAAAATGGTGCAAATGTTTAATCTGTGAATGATGGCCGAGGTGGCTCAGAGCCCAGTGCAGTTGTTCCCATGAACATTCAGCGAGTGACATCTGTCTGTGTGAACTGTACACACAAACATTCACGATCAACACTTGCCCATTACAGGAACTTGGCTGGAGTTATCGCCGCATCCTCTGTACAGTCCTGACGTCGCTCCAAGTCATTTCCTGGGAGTTCCTGGGAGGCCAGCATTTCCAAAATGTAGCAGGTAGACCCTTTAGTGAAATGCTGGGATAAGTCCATTAGTGTAGCAGGGTATTATATAAAGAAATAAAGGTAGTTTTTACTCTCATAACTGTGTTCTGTTATTCTGCACAACCAAAAGTCCCAGTACTTTTTTGTCTAATTTGTATTTTGGACCACTAAGTGTTCACTCTTTCTACTTTAGTTATTTTGTTTTACTGTATGGATACATCAGTGAAATGGGATGAAATAATCTGGTCCAAATATGGGCAAATGCTGATGTACTGTATAAATCTACAGTCCAGGTTAAACAACAAAAGTCCAATACAATTTGTTACCAGGAAACCATCTAATGTGGTTAAACTTAAATGCAACTTTGTATGCCTTGTTATCTTTGAAAGATTAGCCCTAATAGTCTATTAGAACCGGCCGGCACTGCAGCACTGCAGTCAGGAATTATCCTCGGTAGTGTGCCATGTTGACTAACATAAAGCCTTCACTTAAATTAAATATATCGGATGTCAGAAATGACCGTCATCCTCATACCACATGCATACTTTTCATGCAAACATAATGCTATAAATGATAAGAGGAACACTATCCCCCCAACCTGCTCTGAGTATTGACTTAGCAGAAAGCTGATGTGGATGTGTCCATGGACACAGTTGACAGACAAGTATGAACAGCATGAGAGGACGTGTATGGAATTCCACCATGAGTGCACTGGTGCACGGCTGAGGGAGAATCAGGTGTCTGAAACATGGCCCAGGCATGCGGGGCATTGAAGTGTCAGAATTAGAGACAACAGTGAATGAGCTGGTCCATATTTAAGTGGCTATGATGAATAATGACCTATTGTGGCATTTTACCTTCCCCACGATGGCACATTGCTAAGGTCAGCCCATGCTGAGTGACAGAACCTCAAATTGGCACATTGTAAATGCAAGTTTGGGAGGCAGAATCTTCTAATTGTTGTTCTTGTTTTGACAAGAAGTGTTGAAAGAAACATTACTCCTAATACACTATGTTTGTTGATCTTTGAGAGCCTTTAAGGATCTTTGAGAGTCTTTGAGGGATTTTTGGTGGCATTGTGGGATAGGAAATTGTGCCAAATTATTCTTAATTTATTATAATAAATGATAAAATTACAGGCCATGCAAAGGATCAGTTTTTGTCACCAATTGTTCTTAATCGCCACAATAGGTTTTAAATATGCTTCCTTCAGGAGATTCAATCAGCTCTAGAGCAGGGAAATGATTTTAGAAAAGCTGATTCAAGGATTTTTTTTTTTTAACCACCTATCGACCACCAGAAAGAAGGATTTCTCCTTTCCATTGGTCAGATACTTCAACAGAAATACATGTAACATTAATGATGTACTAGGCGGCAGAGGGGCATAGTGGTTAGCACGTTGGCCTCGCACCTCCAATATCAAGGGTTCGATTCCCACCTTGCATTTATGTTTGTGGAGTTTGCATGTTCTCCCTGTGCTTGGTGCGTTTCCCCCAGGTACTCTTCTGGTTTCGTTTCACAATCCAAAGACTTTCAGATTAATTGGCGTTTCCAAATTGCACGGTGTGCATCTGTATGTGTGTGCCCTGTAGCTAACTCAAAATATTCTGGGATAGGCTCCAGGCCCACCCGTGTTCTTGTACACTGGACAAGCAGTATAGAAAATGAATGAATGAATGACATAAAGTACTGTCTTTATGCTACAGGAACAAGAAAATAATAAAACTAAAGGTGCTTTCAGAATCCCAGTGAATGAATGTCATGTTTTGACAGCGACGACAATTGCATTAGCTATTTTGGATATCAACAGATATCATCATACTATAGCCTCAAAAAAACTTTATTCTAAACATCTGGCTTCTCCTGAAACATGTGCTACATCTACAATTACCACGGCATGTATCATTAAAGTATTGGGCCACCACATTACACGGCATTCCACAGGAATAACTCCCTTGCTTCTTGGCAGAGATTCTACAAGTCTCTGCACCCGCATTAGACACATTACCACCATTCTTCCTCAGCTGGCGGTAGGATAATGATGATGAGAAAAAAAAACACTCAAAGAGGATTGACTGAGTGACAATCTGCGAATGTGAAGGTGCCCTGTAGATGGAGAAGGGTCATCCTGGAAAAGGACATGTCCGTCATAAGATAAAAACACTCAGTCAGATGAACTTTGTCCTGGTTTGCGATGACCTCCTCTCTGAATGGACATTAAGAATCAAACCATGCCAGTGAAATGCCTCCACAGTATGACAGTAACCTCAGTAAAGGGGTTAAGCTTTTATTTAGGCTTGTACTGATTTCTAAGTGTGCACAATTTCTTAATGTGCTGTCAGCTGTTCCTCAAGAGCATACTAAAGGATGACTTGTATGCCTGAATTACTTTTTTTCACATCTCTGTGAACTGTGCATTCACAAGCATAATGAGAAGATCCATGCACTGCAGCGCTTCACTATGTAGATGCTCTTGGAAGTCTGCTCATGTCACGCACTGACATTCTCAGTCACCTAAAGAACAAGTGCTCTCCTGCTTTTCATTACATACTGCAGTACTGTACATCACCTAATTTGCACCATGTGAATTTGCACTTTCGATCAACCCTATATGCTGCCTTTCCCATGGATTTAAACATCAATGACACTTTTGTCACTGTACTCCAGTGTTTACTGAAAAACAGGAAACCTCATCAAATTTGCATGACTTCTGCCAGCCATGGGCCAATTAAAGTAATCTAGGTGTGTGCGCTCATGTCAAGTGTGTGCATGACGGGCCACATTCATTACCAATGAAGCGTACGACATGTGGCGCCGCTGAATGATGGTGTTTATATTGTCTTGACTTACTAAGACTGACTTGGCAGATGTTCATTTCACACCAAATTTCAACAGGATGTTGAACTACTTTTACCAAAAATTTCCACAGAAGTGGTACTGAAATATCCCATGTAGGAACTCCAGGCTGCTAAGAACAGAAGACAACAGAAGATAATGTATTTATAACTGTACACTTTGGTTCTACATTAACTTGACTAATGAATGCAGGCTTTCAGACCTGAACAAGAAACCCTGCTTGTAACAAGAGTCCCATTACTCCACGTCATTTCTATTATAGTATAAAAAGTACATAAGTGCTTACTGTTTATTTCATATGCTTGATTTTTTTCTCCGAGTTGAGGAACCAGTCTATCGTGACAAAAGTGTGATGTACTCACCATGAGAATAATTCCAGTTAGACGTTATATCCTGTACGGAAATGCAAGGGCGGATCTGAGCAGAACATCCATCTGGCACACTGTCAACGGGCTTATTTTTCCATCATTAACACACTTTGAAGTCTTCGCACCTTAAGGCTATTAATAGGCCTTAGAAGAAGCAAGATCTTGGAATTGTAACCCGAAACTACACATGATTAATGTACATACATGAGGACACAGCCAGAGTAGATGGAGGTGTTTGTTTTGTGCTTGTGTACCAAAATCACGGTATGTACTATACGTGACAAGATCCGCTTTAATAAATAAATTTCATTAATGAGTTAATATTTTTAAGCCAAATATTTAAAACGAGGGAATCTAGCTTTTTAATATATCGATTACCTTTACAGAGACGCTGATCTTTCTGAGGATTTAACGGTCCTTGGTTTACTTGTGATCATGATTCAGGATCCATAAAAACATCTAAATGTGTACTAGCTCACAGTGCACCCTGGTGTTAAGATTTATAATGTCAGGCAATAGCAAAGAGAGGAATGTTACCAAAATCATACACAATTTGGAAACACAAGCTTAAACCACAGCTAAAACAATAAAATAAAAAAAAGGAAGAAGCCAATATTTCTGTGTACTTTATTTTGTGCAGCTTGAAATCATTACTCCGAAGTAAACCTAAGAAGAAATATTGAATTCTATGCAGCTAACATTACATGTAAGACAATTCACCAGGAAAGAAGAAGGTTAACAGATACAATAGTATTTAGGCTCATTAAAGCAACATTCCCAAACTAGCATACTGGACATTCAACATGATATCAAATAGCTGTCAGAAAAATTGCACGTTTGGTCTTTGTACTCGAAAAAACGATGGGACAATGTCCTCAGAAAAGTAATACAAATAATTACTTGGAAAAAAAAATCCCGTGAATAAAATTTATCAAAAAAGGCAAGCAAAACATCATAAGAAAATGCTGATACAAAAATAGCAAGTAAGCCTTCCAAAAGTGAACAAGTGACGCAGATTTAGTATAGTGAGGGGGGCTGGAGAAAGTAGATCAAGCTTTATTGCTTAGTGTAACTTCAGGTCATGAAATGTCAAGAAAAATCAGAGATGGTGAAATGCAACCTGAGTTCTCAAAACTTAAGAGAACAACAAAGCATCCAACTCTTTCATTTTCCAAAATGGGTTTTTAACAACATTTGATCAAGTTTTAATTATAAGAAGGCTTCTTTTCATGCAGGAGATCAGACCTCAGATCTCTCCTTACATCTCTCCATGATTAATGAATATCTACAATTAGAATCATGCAAAATATTTTAAGAGACAGAAGAATAGACGTTTTCTTTTAATCATGACAGTGAATATATGCACGTTTAAGGTTAAAAGACTTTTGAAACGTTGCCTTTTATTATTATTATGAGCACACGGCGGCTGTGAGTGTTAAAGTGTGAAGTGTTCGTGGAATGATTTCTGAATCGGTACAAATATTGCCTTGAGGATGAAGAAGATGAATATTCATCTTTGTGGCTACTGAATAATGAACCTCTTTCGGAGAATTCTATACAAAAATAAGGGACTTATAGACGGTAAGCGACTACAAATCAAATCTGCTTAAAAAAAAGGAAAAGAAAAATCACTGGCAATAGGAATAGCAAATTAATCCTATAAGCTACTGCATATACATAATAGAAACTTTTATGCTACAAAATATGTCTAGGGTACATTTAAAAGAAATAAATATAGCAGTGTCATTAAATACCTTTCACCCAAAGTCTTCAGTGTGAAGGGAGTCAGTGCTGAAAATCTACTTCACCAATCCTTCTACAATATATATATACATATATCGCTTTGTTGCTTCATGTTGCTGTATGACCGTGAGTAGAGAGTAAAAATGCTTGAAGGAAAGAAGAAAAAAAAAAAAAAAGCTAGGAACTAAAACAAAAATTTTGTAACAAAACTATTCTCTGTACAATCCCAATTGATCTCAATCAAAAAAAAAAAAATATTATTATTATTATTTTTTTTTTTTTTAGAACATCGTCATATTTGACGTTGAATACAAAATATTCACCCTCCAACCCTAGGAAGTGAATTATTTTAATTATTTTTAATAGAGCAAATCTAAGATAAAATAATAAAGAATGCAACATAAGACATGATGGCGTTCTTCCTTATGTGAATCGCTCCAGCTGACCTCGACACAAACGGTGTAAGTGACGTGACACATCTTATTCGTACTTCCAAAGCTCTGCTTATGCTCATCTCGGTTTTTAGAAGCGTCCGGGTGTTTAGATGAGTGTGCATTTGTTTTGCTCGTCTGTCAGTTTATTCAACGTACAGTATAGTAGAATTCAAATGTTTGAGAGCTATTATGTTTTACCTTAAGCTCTTGAGGCACTTTTTAATCCTTTTATCATTTTATTTAAATGACCTCAGAGTGATGGTCCCATTGCAAATCCTGACCGCTCAACCTTCACCTGACACAGAGTGATGTACATTACGTGTCGTCATGTTTGAGTGTATAACCACAGAGGGGCAGAAAAGTCGTAGTGTTTATTTTCACATAACCATGAAAAGTGTGTGCTTAGACTTTCAACTGGTACTGAAGTTTTAGAAAATTCCAGAAAAAAAAGAAGTGCCGTATGTGTGTCCAATCCCTGGGCAGAAACAATGTCAGACAGAAAAAGAGAGAGAGAGAGAAAGGCAGATAGAGAAAGAGAGATGATATGATATGAGGGCCACAGGCAGGTTACCCTACTTCGGGTAGCTGTTCTGTTGGCGGCGTTTGGCAGATCGCATTTTCTCAAACCGAGACTCCATCTCCTCCAAAACTTTAGGGGTGTAGCGGACTACGAGCTTGACCGTACCCTGAGCTGCCTTTAAGAGCTCCACTGCCTTCTCATGATGCTCCCCTTCCACACTCTTAAAGGAAGAGAGAAAAAAATGTTTAATGGCCTTGCACACCTTTAAAGCTCTAAACAAAACAAATACATTTTTTCCTTTTGACTCACTAATGTTAATGAACAAAGTCACTGATGAGATATACTATCAGGCAAAATACTAGAAATACTAGCAGGCAGGAAGAAAAAGTTTTTTTTTCCTCTCCCCACGGATTTGCAACAAGCAACAGTGAGGCAAAAGTCCAGTAGGAAACTTATTAATAAAAAGCAGCTACTCAGTTTATTTTATTACTGACCAAAGAAACCATTTTATAGAACTTGTGATTACACAGGACAAAAGTTTTTCTAATGTTTGGTCTGAGCATATTTTTCTGGCATTATTTTAGAAATATTTTCAACATTGTAAATACTGGCAGAGTTATTTTAATAGCATATTACACCTCTACGGAGTCAAAATACTACTGTATTTTTTTCCTAATTAAAACCAGTATGATGTACCACATCTGTCATTTTAATTATCTACCATCATTAAAAAAAAAAAAAAGAAAAGAAGACTAATGCCTAAACAATGTCCTTTTTAAACGTCTAACTAAGATACAGATCATGAACATCAATCACACATCAAAAACACGGGCCCCTATACTGACTTAAAGCCTGTAGTCATATACTTAAAGCTAAACTTATCCTCGAATATCCTTAAATATTAACAGCTTTAAAATTGTTTCTTTATCCAAAACACAATTGGTACGCTTCCAGTTTCACTCGGATATTAGCGCTAATAAAAACCGCCTACGTACCACGCCATTGACCGAGAGCAGCTGGTCCCCTCGCTTGAGGCCACCCTGACGGTCAGCAATGCCTCCAGGGATGATGCGGGAGATGTAGATTGGCGAGTTCTGCTCTTTCCCTCCCATGATGTTGAAACCGAGGCCTTCCTCGGTTTTTGGCAGCTCCACCACGCGAGGGTGGGAGTGTCCTTCGCTTGCAGCAAAGGCAGCCACTGTAGCCTGGAGAACATGCAGAGTGTGTATTCTATCACTTCATAGCAAAAATAAAACATGGAAGGTGTAGCATGCATGGAGTGTGGATAAGTAGTACTGCTTTTTAAGAAGTGATTAATGCAAACATAAAGATGAGCTTTATTATTGGACTATGGTTTGAAAGGTACACAACAACCACTGTTGGGCCCTTAAGCAAGGCCCTTAACCCTCAATAAGTCAGTTAAATGAGACCTGGTACTGTGGCTGTGCCATAATGTGAAAAGCATTGCCAAACTTAACTTTCTAAAAAGAAAGTTATTAACGCAATTATTTCCCTCAAAGCATGCTGCACTGAGTTGACCCTTCATTTCAAAAAGAAATTAAGATAACCATTATTAGTCTTTCAGATAACAGTTATTATTGTGTTTACCTTCGCTGTGGCATTGGCTCTGACCTCTGGACTGCTGTTAATGTCCACTGTCTCATACACATGTTCATAAACCTGGGGGGGAAAAAAACAAAAACACACACTGAAGATGCTTTAACAACCAACTTAACATTCTACAACCATGTGCCTATTAAGTCACCTTAAATATCTGATCCAAATCTGTGCTACCCAATTTAAATAGGAGCACTGCATAAATGACAGGATCATGCTTTGTATTTACAAAAGCATCTCTGCTCTGTGCCGCGGTGCTATTTTAGGATCAGTTAATTAAGACGAGAACTCAAAATGCAGGTGGAACGCGATCAAAGAATCGCACGTCTATTTTAAGATGTTCCCTGAGTGGAAGTCGCTGGAGGCGTGGAGCAAGGAGTGAATAAACAGCTTAAAGTGGAGAGCGTCGTCGAGTCATTCAGCAGCCAAGGCGCTCATCAACTACTGAGGTACAACTCGTCTATCATGCATCATCATCATCATCATCAGTGGTAAGAGAATACCTCAAACTAGGTCATCAATTTGAAAAACATAATTATAATCACCTGATGCAGGAGTTAAAACCCAGACATTACACTTCAGAAGATCTCATTTTACAACATTGCACAGGCTTCGAAAGTTGAACTGTCCGTAGGCATGAATAAGCCAAGCATACTTGGGCCCTGATTTGAGGAACGGGTCAAGAAAAATATGTGAATGGACATATAATTAACTCCTTCATTCATCTTCCTTATCTACTTTATTTATCCTGGCCGGGGGGACATGACTGATCTGGGGAATGCTGGTTGATGGGCAGGAGGACACCCCGGACAGGGCATCTGTCCATCCCAAGGTACGAAACATGCATGCATTTACACCTAGGGGTGATTTAGTGTAGAGACGATTGTCCTGCCAGCATGTTTCTGCAAGTTGCAAGCAAACCTTATAACCCACATAGCAAACTTGTATAAATATCCCATTATTCACTGTCACTTTACACATATACATACATATTCTCCCTTTTTCTTATTTTGAATTGCCAGTTTGCACTCTGTTTTTTTCTATATAGCATATGCAATACTGTATTAATTTGTATAAGTTACAATTATATTCTGCTCCGCCCCCTTGCTACTGTTTGTGTAACCTGCTACTGCTGTAACACAATAATTTCCCTCACGGGATCAATAAAGTCTGTCTGTCTTTCTATCTATCTATCTATATATGTACAAAAACTCAGCACAAACAGTAACCCTTACCCGTATCTCATTCAGTCAAGCTTTTTACAAAATTCTGCGCTGATCACTATAATTTCTAACAGATGTTTAAAATGAAAGACATATGATCAGTATTTTATCTTCTCCTCAGCACATCTGCTGCTAATGATTGACTCCATCAAGTCTAGCGCGTGGCAAAATCGGATAAACCAGGGTCATGTGGTACAAGACATACCTCGCCCAGGATAACACGAAAATGACAGGACCACCTTAGTTCCAGTGTCAGATGTCTCGGAGCTGCACCGAACGTAATTAAAGCCACAAGCACTCACTTGTACGAGAGCTAAGGATTTCCAACTGTTTTTTTTCGGTTCCTGGATACACTTTGACATTTATAGCTACTTGAATTAGGTTGCATGCTTATGAGGTAATGGATTGTGGACTGCACCACACTGGGTTTTCTGGCCTCTAGAGGTTGATGGTACAGAAACGACAGATGACAAAGCAGCAGGACAGAACCGACTCGACTGCCAGCACAATCTTGAGCTAAATACACAAGTAATGGCACTTGCCATCCGAGACCCTCGTTTCTGAGAAAAAAGGAAGGGAAGTGACTATTTGTGGATTCTCATCTGGCCTTTCATTTTCCAAACACAAACTTGGCAGGGTTTATTGAACCGCTTGGCTTTTCAGCTAATTAGTGAAAATGATGCTCAATATAATGTGACCTAGTGAACCGTGGATGTTGTGTATATAATATGCCCAGGAGCATATTGAACTATCCGTTTCATTTAGCTCTGGTTCGTGTATAGTTGTTACACTGCAGTGAGACACTAGAAAAGAAGTTGTAATACAAGACAGCCACTGTCTGAGTGTAAGGCACCTTCTGCTTTAGGTGATACATACTGATTCTTAGAGTAGCTCCATCTCTGATTGAATGAACAAATGAATTAGATTTTGACCTTAAACTTTTCAATACTTACTGACTGCCTTAGAATAATATGTCAAGCGGCATGAAAGGAAACAGGACTATGAAAGACAGGTAAAGACGGATGTGTCCAAATCCTTATGAGTGGTTAAAGTATTCCTTTAGGATCATGTGACAAAAATGTCAAGATACTTGAAGGCATTTCTATGAAGCTTGCTAACAACTTGACGACAACACAACAGTGTTGCATTTAACTAAAAATTTTATTTTATGTATTTATTCATTTATTTTTATTTAAACTAATACAATGCTGCTTTCCATCAGAGCATGGAATTTTTTTTTTTTATGTTTGTTTTTTTCATAAATGATGCACATTTCTGGTTCTGTTTACATATAAATGAAACCTAAATAATGTACTTTAAAGATGGACGACCACTGCTGCTCATGATTTCATTTAATTTCACTTCACAATCCATGACCAACCATACTGCTGCTGTTTGCACACTGCACACATAAACTTCTTTAAATATTTTATTTATACAGTGCATCCCTTTTTTTTTTTTTTTACACATTTATATATTTCTATTTTATTTTATTGTAACAAATTACTACACATTATACAGACTTAATTTTTTTACATGCTTTCCTACTGGCAGTTGCTTCTCTTATTTCCTTTTTTAGGTCACAGTCCTAACACATCATGGTTGTGTATGTGAAATTAAAAAAAAGGTAATGTGTGCTGCATTATAATTTATCACTATATCAATATTATACAAGTACATTGCATTATATAAGTACACTGCTTTCATGACAATGGAGTCGGAAAAATCTTAGTCAGAATTTAAATCGCATCGCAACCATGCATAATGTGAGGAAAAAATAAACAGAACTACAGGGGACTGAGGAGAGCTTGCGAAAAGTCAAGTGACCAAACTTGGAAAGAAAATAAGAAAAAGAGAGGTGAAGGAAAA
Source organism: Clarias laeviceps (assembly GCA_030014305.1). Classification (NCBI taxonomy): domain Eukaryota; kingdom Metazoa; phylum Chordata; class Actinopteri; order Siluriformes; family Clariidae; genus Clarias; species Clarias laeviceps. Next base: position 7,197,254 of record JAQMYJ010000023.1, on the reverse strand, counting down.
AAAAAAAACTATACAAGACTATCCTTACCTCTCGAACAGCATTGCAGAACTCACTTTGCAAAACCCTCTGTAGGGCCTGCAGCTTCTGAGGAGGTACTTCTCCTGTTCTCTGGAGTTTGTCCAGCAGCTCTATGGCACGGGAGATGTCTGGGAAGAGAAGATTTCTGTGAGGCAAAACAAGACTAGCAGCTAAGCCTACCATTTGACCCATATCATCTAGAGATACGATTTATTTTTTGGCATGAAACACTCTGATCAGGTCCTGGTGCAAGGCTGTGATGGTTACTGTTGCTGCCTGCTTCTGCAAAATTATAATTCATCCTTTGGGACTATTTAGCACACATTAATCGTCACACTGCCAAAAACAGTCTGTCTGGCATTTAGACATTTCTCTGGCATCTTACAAGCAGCCCTGCATTAAATCCCTTTTGGCTTCAGATTTTTACGAAATGATTAGTTTACCGCTAATACTATGATTTTTTTCAAGGCCTAAAATCAGCTTACAACTACAGATCATGATTCCTGGGAAAAGTACCATGAAAACACTTAAACCACGCTATTAAATAATGGTTTTTAACCTTTAATGTGCTTGACTGGATGACATGGTGGCATAGCGGTTAACACCGTAGCCTCGCACCTCCAGGGTCGAGGGTTCGATTCCTGTCTCGGGTCTCTGCTCGTGGAGTTTGCATGTTCCCCCTGTGCTTGGAGAGACTGCTAATTGGCACCATAGTGTGTGTGTGTGTGTGTGTGTGTGTGTGAGCATATGCGCTTGTGTGGATAAAAAAAAAATTCCTGTGTGCCCTTGGACAGGCCTCCCGCAACCATGTACAGGATAGATGGGATAAAACGAATGTGACAAAGTTTATCTGTAGTTCTGAATAAAAGTGACTTCCATTCACGGGTGTAAGTAGGCCGATACTGCGTACCGGGAGGAGGGAAGAGCAGATGCCTGCCCAAATCCACATTCAAAACCGGTCACGGTAGCCCTTTCAGCAAGAAAACACACCTGCTAACGTTATGTCATCTTAAACAACACTTTGTTTCCCAATTAACTGATATCCAGTGCCAGAGACGTCATGCTTATTCACCTTGAGGGGGCGTGTGCCACCTCATATTTTTCAGATTAGATGGTGTTAAATTCTATTTTCACAGAACGTGTTTTAATCAGACTTACTAAAACTTGCCAACGGTGTGTTTTTTCTGTATGTGTATATTCTCATTTGAAGTCTGAACAGTGCATACAGACGGATTCTCTGTTTAAGAAATTTGGTTCATTTCACCTGGAGAGCACAGTGTTGTAATCGGCTAGTCGACTGTTCATCAGAGCAGCTGTAGGAGTCACACAGAGATATTAAGAGCTGATAACCGACTGCGGTCGTGATAACTGCAGTCTCATGACATGACACTAGTACGACTATAATAAATGTGTAAATACTTATAGCATCACAATTTCCATTTGTAAAGTGTCATTGAACAATTTAAATTTTAGATAACGATGCTAATTTGAGAGACCTAACAGACATATTTAAAAAGACATAAATGTGTATTTGTCATGATCCTGAAAGTTTTTCTAATTCTCCAGCGCATCCCAAAATTTCTCAATGAGGTTAGGGTCTGGACTCTGTGGTGCACAATCTATGTGTGAAAATGAGTGAGTCATGTTCCCTGAATCACTCTCACAATTTGAGCCTGATGAATCCTGGCATCATCATCGTGGAATATGCCCATGCCATCAGGGAAGAAAAAAATCCATTGAGAGAAAAACCTGGTCATTCGGTGTAGTCAGGAAGTCTGCACATAACATTGCTGAATCAAGTAAAGCAACTGAGATCATGGGTGCATCAATATCATCCGCCTCACTTCTTACCCCGATGTTCCCATCATTCTGGAACAGGGTGAATCTGGACTCATCAGACCACATGACCTTTTTCTAATGCTCCACAGTGCATTCTTTATACTCCCTAGTATAATATAGGGTTATATATATACACACACACACATATACTCATTGTCTATACTGTTTATCCTGAACACAGTTGTGGGAAGCCACTAAGCACATACATACTCTATGTGTACGTATAAATAAATATTAGTATGTATATGTACACTACCAGTCAGAATTTTGGACACACCTCATAATTCCATAGTCTTTCCTCATTTTTATTTCTTTGAAATCCTAAAACAATGCTGGAGCCAACCCACATATACAATAATCTCCTTTCAACAACTGATATTTGAGATGCATCTGCTACTTATGCTCTGTAAAGCCTTCATAACGGCTCTAATCGGAGGTGCTGTTTATTAATTGGTGATTTCTGAGGCTGGTAACTCTAAATTAACTTCTCTGCAGTAGAGCTAAGTTTTGGTCTTGCTTTCCTGGGAATGTTTTCATGAGAGTGAGTTTCATCATGGTGCTGGATGGGTTTTGCAAATGCACATGATAATACTGTTCTTGCAAGAACTATTCCAAAACAGCTGTCCTTCGTGTCTTATAATAACAACTAACTGTTGTTGTTACTTAATTGCCTAATACCATATGTGTTATTTCACAGTTTTGTGAAAAATCACCAGTATATTTAGAATGTAGAAATAGATCACTATACAAAAAAAAAAAAATTAGAAGGTGTGTCCAAACTTTGGTATTGTATATACACACACATCTTATTGTATTTTATTTTTTATTTCCATTACTCTCATTTTTTTCATCATGAACATTTTGTGACTTTTATCATTTTTCTACATATACATGTTATTATTCTTCCGGCTGCTCCAATTAAGGGGTCACCACAGCGGACCATCTGATCGTCACAACAACTTGGCACAGGTTTTACTCCGGATGCCCTTCCTGACACAACCCTTCCATTTTATCCAGGCTTGGGACAGGCACTGCATCCAGTAACCATAAATTCCATTTATTACTTATTATTAAAGTTACTATTATTATTATTAAGGGTCTGGGTTCAATTCCCGTCTTGGGTCTTGAAGTGCATGGAGTTTGCATGTTCTCCCTGTGATGGTGGGTTTCCTCCGAGTGCTACGATTTCATCCCAGTCTTAAGACATGCAGGCTAACTGGCATTCCCAAGTGCCCATAGTGTATGAGTGTGTGCATGTGTGTGCTCTGCGATGGATTGGCACTCTGTCCAAGGTGTCCCCTGCCTCGTACCCTAAATCTCGTGGAGTAGGCTCCAGGCCCCATGTGACCCTGAATACAGGATAAAGTGTTCTAGACAATGAGTGAGTGACGATTCTTTATTTCCATTCTCCTTTTTTTATTGCCTATTATTAACGTTGTTGTTATTATTATTATTATTATAATTATTAATTCACGATACCACTTTCCTGACTAATAACCTAGACCAAAGTAACTTATAATTTGACTTTGTGTGCGTGTGTGTGTGTGTGTGTGTGTGTATGTGTATCAACCCAAACAGATATACTCTTGAAAGACCATTAAAACCATTAACTTGCATCCAAGTCGGGAAATGTTTAATAGTAGTTTAATGGTAGTTATCACTTTGTGATTGGCTCAAGCTGTCCAACCCAAACCCATGACTTCCCCTGTGCCTAAATGCACTTCTTAGTACATGTCATGGGACTATGGCATCTACACAGTCCCTACATAGACCTGACAATCTTTACACAATCGCTACATAGACCCGCCATAATCCTTATACGGTTTCTACATAGACCCATCATAAACCCTACACAGACCTGACATAGTTACTACGTAGTCACTACATAGAACTGACATAATCCCTATACAGTTCCTACATAGACCCGACATAATCCCTACACAGTCCCTATATAGACCTGCCATAATCCCTACACAGTCCCTATATAGACCTGACATAATCCCTACACAGTCCCTATATAGACCCGTCATAAATTCTACACAGACCTGACATAGTCACTACATAGATGTGACATAATCCCTACATAGTCCTTACATAGACCGGATACAATCCCTAAACAGTACCTATATAGACCCGTCATAACCCTTACACAGACCTGACATAATCACTATATCGGCCCTACGCAGACCTGACATAATCCCTACACAGTCGCTACATAGACCCTGCATAACCTCTCCACAGTCCCCTAGTAGATAAACCTTGAGTTATTTAAGCTTCAGTCTGTCTACATCTGTGCAGGTTCATCTGACTAGCTTTACACACAATAAACAGCTATTGGTCACGCTAGCCGACGCCTTAAATTACACGTAGAGAAATGAATAAACGAGTAATATTATTGTATATGCTGTAAATATACTGTCTTAAAATCTTATATTTTTTATTTATACGCTAGTTCTTATTTATACACTATTATCCCACGCATGAAATGAGCAGCATTAGCAGCGCTCGCTAGCAGTGGTAAGGCTATCCTCGTTAGCAGTCCTATCGGATCCCACCGCTGACACAAAAAACCGTGAATAATTCATTACAATGGTGATATTTACCTCTTTCTAATCGCACCGGCTCCCCCAGCGAGGCCATTTTTATTAAGCCGCGGATATTCCTCTTCTGGTTGGGAAAGGCTTAGTGGGAAGCTAACGCCGAGACTTCACTGCTATTTTGGTAGCAAGTGGCTAAGCACTAATGCAAAGAGATTAACGGGGGAGTCGATGAGCGTCCTGTCTGCGCAGGAAATGCGCAGAAATTCCTGTCCCGTACCGTCCCTCTCAGTGACACAATGGCGCTTAAACGTATTTGTTTAATACACGTTTCTTATTATTTGTGTCATTTGATTTTGAATAATACAATCTCGTATGTAGCACAGTTGTATAGAGAGAACTGTTTTCTTTGACATTCATTCAAACCATTCACTGCTGACTTTCTTCTAGTTAGCATTTCCATCTACTGGCCAAAGGGCATAATTACTGAATTGCAGCTAATTTACGCATAACATATTTGTTATCTATAATATCTATAACATATTGAGCTTATATATTAGTAGTACTAATAGATTTACTTCTAATTATGTTTTATTAGGACCCAAGCACTATGATATCAGCCCACTGAATGTTCATAGTGTGAGAAGCGCCCTCTTCTTTCTTTGTTTGTTTGTTCATTTGTAATACTACCAGTAATGATGAAACTAAAATTAAATTGCAGTAGCAATGATTGACAAGTGTCTCAGAAACCAATCCTTTTCCTCTGTTGTATATAATAGAGAAGGCAGGACTGTGGCATTGTGGTTAGCACTGTTGCCTAGCACCTCCAGGGGCTGAGGTCGATTCCCACCTGCACAGAGTTTGCATGTTCTCCCCATGCCTGGTGGGTTTCCTCCCACAGTCCAAAGACATGCAGATTGTTCCCAAATTGCCCACTGTGTGTGAATGAGCTTGTGAGTGTGTGTGTGTGTGTGTATGTGTGTGTACCCTGCTATGGACTGGCACCCTGTCCAGGGTGTACCTCACCTCATGCCCTAAGTCTCTTTGGATAGGCTCCAAGGCCCCCCACGACCCTATATACAGGATAAAACGATATAGACGATGAGTGAGTGAGTGATGTTTAGATTAGAGTTGTCAGATATTGTCAAGCATGGATAAAAAAAGCTCTCCATAAAGAAGCTTTTGTATGAATGACAATCGACTGGAAACTCGAATCTTAAAGTAACTGCCATAGAAACGACGGATATACACTATCTCCAGGGTGGAGAGTATCCGTCGCCTTATGTGCTGGATGGCACATGAAAGGACCCTATAAAAGAAAATTTATAATACATAACTTGTACCCTTCAGTTTGGAAGAACTCTGAGTTCCGTATTACACTACACTCACAAAATAATTATATAAATATAAATCAGATAGGGATAGGGATATGCATGGAGTGGCCTACTTCCATGGCAAATGGGTCAGGACTCTGCTGGGTCTCTCACCAGGCGTTGCTTTGAACTAGGGACGATTTAAACTTCACCAAAATAACTCAGACATGTAGCTGGGTTCTCAGCCATAGCAAATTATTCCATTGCAGTGTGTCCTAATTCAGGTCCCGGAGTACCACCACCCTTGCATATGTTGGTGTTTCCCCTCCTCTGTGTCACTCGTTTCAATCTTGTTCAGGCTTGTTAATTAGATGATGAGTTGAGAAGGGAAAACACTGTGACAAAACGTGCGAGGTTGTGGTTCCTCAGCATCAAGATTAAAAGATGCTGTGATTCTGCAATGCCACTTGGCATAACAAATTTTTTAAACACAAATTCTTTATAATCATTTTATAGTGGTTACTGACATAACAATTAGCGGAGTCTTTAAATCTATTGATTTTTAGATGGTCTTTGTTATTCAGTATATAAGAACATAGAATTGATATAAAAATTGACTGAAGTAGGATATGTCGACAGATGATAAAAATGAGACCTGGTTTATAAAATATAATAAAACAATATAAAATTGAGGTGTAAAAATTGTTATTGTCAGACATGTTTTTGTCCTTGGTTATATAGACATTTGTTATCTTTGGATTCAAGTTGTTATTTGTACTTTATAATATATTAGTGATGTAGAATATTATAGAACGTTCTGACTGCATACGATGTCCAACCCCCAGTAAGTTCTCTCATACTGTTCCTTGGTTGCAACACTGTCAACACTTCAGACCCATGGGTCTGATAACAATCTATGAGCCGAAACAGGTTCGTCTGTGGACAAAGATGGATCAGATATCAAGTAGAGTGTATTAGAGTGTTGAACTCACTGCTCTCTTTTTTTTCTAGGACAACGATAATGTACTTGTGATAGAAACGATAGCCTATGACCAGTGATTGAAGGCAAAACATCACCTACCGCCACCATCTTAGGCGGATTTATGTTCCACACCCGGAGTGGACCTTACCTGAGCAGTGTCGCTCCTCCGCTTGGGCAGCATGTGAGCAATGGCATGGGGTGTGTGCAAGAGGCTTGGAAAACAGGTGCTGTTTTGCATAGTTACTCTGGCTTGTGTGTTGGTTTTTAAAACCTTTTTAATCTTTTAAACCTTATTAAATAGGTTGGATGATTTATGTCATTGTGATTACTACATGCTCTCATTTATGGAATAATTCAAAGTTTGTGCTGAATTTATACCTGTAAATGTGGATCTCAAACTTTATTGACATTGGGTTTGTTTTTCACTTGCCTATAGTCATTTTTATTTCTTCAAATATTTCAATTTAATATTGCAAACAACTTCACAACATACAAAATGAATTATATTAATTCAGACCATATGCGAATGATTCTATA
>JAQMYJ010000023.1:7167281-7189899 GCA_030014305.1 Clarias laeviceps | reverse complement strand
TTTTTTTTTTTTTTTTTTTTTTTTTTTAATAGGACACAGTTAAAGTACTTGGAGGAGGATGTCCTGTCACTGCTGAGAATGTAAACAGAATTTTTTTGGTTTGAATAGTGGTCTTGTTTTCTGAAAGTGAACAGCTTTTGTTTTAAATTCACAATTGAAGCAGCATGCATGTTTTTTTTTTTTTTAATAATCTCTCCTCTCATCTGTTGAGTTCTTGGCAGCATAAAGAAAACCACAATGTCTTGCGGAATGTGATATAGTAATTTGAACTGGGAGCAAATGACTGATCAGATCTTTTTTTAATTGTTTACAAGGTCATGAATATGTTCAATAAATAGACTGTAGTATCACTTTACTGTATAAACTTCATCTTTTTTACATGCAGTCCATAAAATTTTCATCTGATGGAATAATTTACCCTGTTATGTATATATACAAATAGATATTTACTCTTTTTCTTTCTCTCTTGTTAGAACTCTCAATAAAATCTATACATTGTGTACACTATCTCCCCCTCTTAATGGTCAATGTGCATACACACGAAGTGTCTATCCGTATAAACCTCCAGCCGATCTTCCGTTTGCTATCCATGGTGAGGGCTCGCACGTACGATTGGGTTGTCCGGCATTGCGAGTTATAGTGCCGCTTGTCTATTCCTCGGCAGCCCTCCTTCGTGTAACCCAGCGGGTTGCATTTGGTCTCATAAAAGTATTGCTTCAGCTGCCCATTGGCCACCGGGACCTTCTCCAGCACGGTGACGGTCTGGCCGGACATGTCGATAGCCGTCTTTTTGTCCACGGCCGTCACCCACTGGCTAATACTGTCGCACACGCTGAGCTCGCCACGCCGTGCCGGGTCCGAGTGGCGCCGCACCCGCATCGACATGTTGGCGGCATCCAGGTAGTTTTTGTATTCCTCCAAGAGAAAGAGCAGAGGTGGCTCCAAAGGCACTTGGTTGCTGATCATCACACGCGACGCATACGTGTCGACGTCCTTCGAATCAGCCGTGGCCGTAGCTGCACTGCCGGGACCCCCCCCTCCCTGGCCCTGCGCCGCCTCCCCTTCCACTTCCAGTAGCTCCTCGATCACCTGCTCGAACGTGTCCGTGAGCGAGGGCAGTGCTCCCCCGCTCGGTGGAGTCCCGTGGCCCCGAGCGGCCCCCAGGTAGCCCTCGGCTCGGTGGCCCCCCACAACGCCCGGCACCTCTCTCATGGGCGCAGCTCTCATGCAACTGAAGTATGAAATAACCATAGTAAGGAACAGGATGGTCATCACTCTTCTGACCTGGTGGAACTGGAGATAGTGACAGAGAGGGGAAAGGTGTGTGTAAGATGGGGTGGGACATAAAAAGGGAGTAAGAAAAAAAGGGGAGGGATGGAGAGAAAAAGAGATTTAAATTTTAAAGCAATACATCTAAAACCACAATTATAGAACAGTCATGTTCACTTTGCGCTGATGTCTAATCATTAGTGATGTTGCAGTATTGTTTCTCTTATGTCTTATTGGTCAATTACAGCTGTTTATCCAAAGTGCTTGTTGTCTCGTTGTCTCCCTGGCATCCATTGCTCTCATGTAAGCTCAGATCAGAATTGCAGACCTAAAACCGGATTCACATTTCGTAGCAACCGACCCACAACATGCCAACTTGTTATTTCTTTGTTGCATTTTTAGTTCCTGGCAATCAAGGCCCAAGAGAGTACTGGCGCTACTCATGCATCACACCGGATTTGTCCCCACACACACATGTACACACATGAACATACACAGCTAAATACAGAGGCTCAGGAGTATCATTAGGAGCACATGAGAGGTTCTAACCCACTCCTCCTTCTTCCATGCACTTCCCCTCTGTCTCCCTCCTCGCTCCTCTCTCTCTGCTCCAGCATCCCATCAGACTAACGCAACCCTGACTGATGTGACCAGCGGGTTACAAAATCTTGTAATATGGATGAGATTACGGTAGAGTATACTGATTACACAAGAATGCAAAGTGGAAAAATCCCCCACTGCACTGCTTACGTCCGGCAGTACAATTTTTAAAACGGCTGTAAATGCTCTACTTTCTCTAAGAAAAATGCTCAAGAATCATGAGACATGTAAGATGTAGAGGTCACCAGTTTAAGAGAGAAAATCTCACTACTAGAGAAAGAGACAGGATGCTATTCATTCACCCATGCACTGATTCCTCCGATTCATTCATTCATTCATAAAAAACTACTCCATGGCCAATGGATGCCTTTCACACATCCGGGTCAAGACGGCCCCCGACGCCCCCAACAGAAAGACGCAGAGAAAGCCAGGACTGCCCCTACGGTGCGCCGCTCATCCTTCCTCTCACTTTCGTCCTTCTACGACTATCCCTCGACTCTTACCTCTCTGATGCCCCTATGAGTCACAGCGATTCATCATGTCCGCCGACATCCCAAAACTTGCCGCAACATTCACAAACAATAGCACAGGGAGCATCCAAAACACCAGCACAACAAGAAGACATCCCTCATCTGCTCTCCTTCTTGAGGAGGAGGAGGAGGAGGAGGAGGGGCTGGGGGAGAGAGTGTGAATGTGAGTGTGTGTGTGTGAGTAAAATGGGGGGGGCTTTTTAAAAATAGCCAACGTCGCAGCACAGCTCGGCCAGCTCTCTGCGTGCCGCTCTCCCTCTACCCTAAGCATCCTCCGGAAGAGGCACGGAGAGGATGCACTAATAGAGCGGAAAGAGACTGAAGAAGAGTAGGAGAGACATGGCGGCACGCCCCTCTCTAAAAGGCATTTGTTTCACTCTTAATTGGTGTCTGGGGCCACGGCTGCGATTTGCCAGCGCAGCGGTGACTGCCATGGAGACACAGCATCTATAAATAGGTGGGCTGGGAGTCCCATGGTCTCGATTCAGAATATTGCAGCTTCCCCTTAATGAGTGCCGAGTCCCCTCGCGCTGTGACGTTTCACCCGGCGAGGAGTGTGCATGCATATGTGTGTGTATATGAGTGTGTGTGTGTGTGTGTGCGTGTGTTAGTAAGTGTTTATGAGAGGGAGTGTGGGCACATGCATTTGCATGTGTGTCTGTGGGTGTGTGTGTGTGTGTGTGTGGGTGTGTGTGTATGCTAGTGTTTGAGAGATAGAGAATGAGAATTTTTTTCTCTCTTTCTGATGTAGTCAAAAACAAGCATTGAAAAAATACATAAATAAATTAAAAACAGGCTGCGATTACAGCTTTGGAGGACGGATCGATCGAAATCGAATGAAGCGCAGAGCGAAATGTGTGTACACGCTTTGCTTCTGCAGGAACGAAGAAGATAGTTCAGCCCATCAGCTTTTCCAGTCGTGGAAAGAAAAAAAGGGAAAAAAAAGAAAACTTCTTACATTGTCAGCATTTACCTCTGCAAAAACTTCGGAGAGGATTTTAAAGTGCCGCCGAGGATTAGGACTTGATTGCGTCTTATGTCATACTTGCTCACTTCTTTGAAATACTTCCAAATGTGTTGCACCTTCAGGGACAGATGTATTTCTGGCAGCATCTTCTCTCTCTCTCTCTCTCTCTCTCTCTGTGTCTCTGAATGGCACTAATGTGAGTTTTATGTACACACTCAGCCACAGCCCAGCATCTGCCCCAGTTTCAGGTTGAGCTCAATTACCAAACATCTGTTGTCCCTCTGATGAGGGAGGTATTATATAAATTGCAGTGCTATCGGATGATAGATAATATAACACCATCATTGGGGGGTGACAGTAAAACTTGATAAACCTGGCACAGCACTATCTCACCTGCTTGGACCTGCTTTAAAGAAGGGCATATGGTCCTGATAACTCACCGTACACACCGATGATGGATAGCTGTATCAGCGTGATCTTTTGGCTCGGTCTTAAAAGCCACATGTACGCGGTGTGTGTAGCTCGGAACGAAAGTAACTGGAGACTGAGCGCTCTGAATGCGGCCAATGCCGCATCTTATAATCCACAACTCGTAGGCAGCCGAAAGGGTGAGGAGGGGCGGGGTGGAGCGAGGGGTTATGATGTCGAGCGTCATTTCTCAGCATAACAACCCCGATGACGTCTCTTCCAGGTCTCCAAGGCAGACCGGGCAGGGAGGTGGAGGATGGAAAGGAGGAGTGTGTTGTGATGGGAGGGGGGGGGTCTAAGGTGGTGGGGGTGCCACTCATCAGCTTGCAATTGCTTGCCATTCCTCTGGGGTCCCCTCTCACCAGGAACAACAAACAAATTTTATTTCTAACCCTGCTATTTCCTGTTTCCATCCGGCGAATCAATATGGATTATGCTCTCAATCACCTTCCTGTTAAAACGCAATCTAGGCGGTGAATCAGTTTATTGCTCGGGGACCAAGCTGGCAATAATCGAGACCTTGTTCAAACCAGAAGGAGGGGGGGGGGGGGACCAAATTACCGCCATGGACACATTGTTCCGCTTTAATATATTTGATGTGTGTGTCTTTCCTTCTCAACTGTATTGCACAGTCACGATATCAATATCCGGTCAATATAACGCAAACACGTTGCCTCATGATGTGTGCGCGAACAGCAGGAGGGGTTACGAATCTGTAGAACGAGCTGTGGAGCAAACAGAGGTGGGACTTTAGACGTTTATTTATGTTCGTCTTTGTGAACCCTATTCTATCGCCATGGAAGCCAGGTGTATTATAATCTTTTGAATATGCCACACATTGCATTCCAACCAACCAACCCGGGCTCCATCTACTCTATAGAAGTATCCCTCAAGCCTTAAGTGACCTTTGGATCCCACTGTCTACAAAAGAAGTATGAATGTATAGTGATGACATGATATCTACACAGCTGTATTTGATAATGTGTCTTCACACACACACACACTGGAGGGCTTAGCGGGAGCACTCTCAGACACTTTTCATAGCTAAATATGATTGATCTCTGCTCGCACATGAGTGGCAGCACTACTGCTTGGGGGGGAAGGGGGGGGAAAGTGGCAAAGAGTAGCGTGCACCTGCTCAATTGTTTAGACAGAAGCTGGTAGGACAGGGCGGTTTGCTTTGCACGCTCCCGGTTCCTCGCAGATCTATTTGCTTAAGTCTCCCTGCCATGCATGGATTATTTAAGAAATCCCCTCGTGACAGGCAGATGAAGCTTGGTTGACATGAAAGGGTAGCGGGAATTACAGCTTTTTCTTATGGAAATAAAAATTTATACAAATAGGTTTTTTTTTTATTATTATTTTCTTCATGTGCCATAGTCTATTTTAAATATCATCATAAGAAATCATGTTTTTTTCTCTTTTTGACTCTCTCTTAAAAAAAATGAGCGCTTTCCAGATGACTAAAGATATAATTTTTTATTAAAAAATGCGTGTGGAATCCGGCAGAATAGGGTTCGAATTAGATGAACGTTCCTATAGAGGTCCACCAGGGGGCATTATTGTTTGAAAAGGTTCAAAAGACCTTACACCTCTTATTATGTTTTATGTGCTAGAATTCCTTCATCGTTTTGACCTTTTATCTAATAATAACAAACTACTTAACATTTTTTTTATGTTAGCTCCAGTTTATAATAATCATTTAGCATATTTATCCTGTTAGGTGCCTGATAATAGGGAGCCAAATATTCTTGATCCAGTATGTAACATGGTAAAGTATTTTGTTATAGGCTGTATTTTAATCAATGTATATTAATAAATACAACAAAAACTAAGTTGTGCCGGTGTTTCAACCTCCGAACACATTTCATTTACGTGAAGTTCATTCATCCTTCAACTTTACACCGATTTGGTGCTAAACAAACCACTGAGATGGCTACTTTGCGTAGACGATGCTATGGCTACAGGCCAGGCTAATGATTAATCCTTGGGAGGGATCAAACAGCAGCAAATGGCAGCATGCTTGTAAAAACTCTTAGCTTGTTCTCGCTCCATGTTAGCGGCTGTACAAGTAAGGCACAGTCCTTTGAAGTACATCCTCAGGTAATTGTGGTTTCTTTTACAATGTAAGACAGCTGTGCTGCTGACAAATGCAGAACAAGCCAGAGGATATGCTAAGGTCCTGATCTCTAGCATCTTCGATGATTATTACACTGCCTGTTCATTCAGTCAGGGGACTCTTTTATCCCGAAACGGTTGAAGAACAAAAATAAAACATCCTGCTTCATAGGGTTTGCAACAGTCGTAGTGCATATAAACAAAGTCTTCATCGCTCTAGTTGCAGAAAAAGCCACATTTGATAGCTGGATGAAGGTAGTTAGGGAATTTTAGGGTGTATAGTTATGCCATTTACATTCTTTAGCATAAATGTCACAGAACCCTTTGAATTTAGTTTAGTCTGACTTTATTTGCTAGTCTAATTGCTTCCTTCTGAAGTTTTTTAGCCTGACAGTTGGAGTCCTGCTGCCTCACGGAAAGCGGGGAACCAAACCAAATTAAACTTTAGTGCGGTAATGATTAATGTATAAGTTTCGGCTCTTCACGTAACAGGAGAAAGGACGAGCGATGGCAGGATCCGCCTCGGAAATATCATCCAAGATTGACCAACTGTGATGCCGGGTAGGTGTTGTTTTCATGTAGGCTAGGCAACTTTCTGGCTTAGCTACTCAGAACATGTCGACTCTCTGCTTCTACAAGCATTACCCCTTCTGAGTCTGAGACTAGACGTGTGCAATCCAAGTTTCAATCCAATACAATTAGCATTAAAAGTACACTTTAGCAACAAAAAAAAAAAATCATAATCCATAAGCTAAGAGTTTCGAATGCAGTTCAGGAATCTACTCAGTTTAAACGCTAGATGGCGCTTTTAACTACACGATTCGCACTTTTCTTCTCAGCATACGATGGGACAGTGTGACATACACAAACACTTTATTCTACATCTCAGTACAAGCACAAGCAAATAATAATAATAATAATAATAATAATAATAATAATACGAAGAAGTTCAATATAAAGCTTTGAACTATACATTCAGATAAAGCAAACAAATTTAAGTTTTAACCACACACACACACACACACACAAATCATCAGAACATATTTTTCTTCTAATATTATAGCGTAAGTTTTTTTTTATTTCTAATCCACCAACCAATAATAAAACATCTAGATCAAATCAAGCCCAAACTAATGATGAATACTGGCATAATCATCAGAATTCACAGGAATGGGAATCACATTGTAATTTCCAGGGATCCCTGACAATTTCAACTGAACTTACTATGTTGCGACTTGATCCTTCAACGCTAATTTCAGAGTTCACGTGCAATTACAGTGATGTTCTCTAACACACACACACACACACACACACAGACACACAAAGTTGGATGTGAACCCCTACGAAAGTTGATGAGGCTGTGGGGGAAAAGCTAGACCTGACTGTAAGCCTAACCCTAGAGCTCAAGTTTCCTCTGAAAGTCTTATCGAGTGCACTAGTCGAACTCCACTGGTCTATCTACAAGATTTCAAAATGCACAGTCTGGAAAGATCATGACAGAACACAACAGGAGATGAAACAAACTGAAATGATGTTTAAACGTTTGGAACAAACATTTCAAACTTTTTGTTTTTAATACGTATTTAAAAAAAAAAGAAAAATACTCAGCAGATGCACGGGGTGCATGCATTTCCGAGATGTTTTCTTATTATAATAAATAAAGAAATGCATGAGCAAACCGGATTCCAAAAAACACACGATCGCGTGCTCGAATACGTTGCTTGATTACTTTTCCACAAACTCTCAGACCTACCTTTATTTTACTGTCCAGTTCTAAAGGGAGACCATTCACCGGGACAGTGTCATCTGGGATCAAAAAAGTCCCCCCTCAAGCCTTTTCCCCGCGAGTTTTAATTCCTTGCAATGTTTGTTTTTCTTTCTTTCTTCCTGTCTTTGCCAGGCAGCAGCACCGAGTTGTCGTCAGTCTCTTCAGCTTTGGAGCAGATAGATTAAATTATTGATGGCGGAAAGCGCACGGGCGAGGTAATGCACTCCCATGACTGAGCGGATCCTTCGCAGGTCGGTTCAAGCGTTGTGGACGGCATGCTCCGTACACACTTTACTCACTCACACACTCTCTCTCTCTCTCTCTCTCTCACTCACTCTCCCTGTGTCTGGATTAATGCGCAGCGCGAGAGCTCTCGAGCTTGAAATGACGGCTTCATTCCGCGCGACTCTGGTACCTCGCTGCACGGTGACGTAGACCCACGTGACTCGAGTCGATCGTGTAAGCTTAATAAACCGAAAGTGGCGTGCTGCTGCTCCATCCTGAACCGCACTCACAGTCTTAATGCGCTCTTTCCAATAGTCTAGTGTGCGCTTTTATGGAGAGTTTTTTTTTAAAATAGTATCTGACTAATCTAATCTAAACATCACTCACTCATCCTCTATACCGCTTTATGAGGTCTTGGAGGGAGTGCCAAAACATATACACACTCATTCACACACTACGGGCAGTGCCAATTAGCCTAATCTGCATGTCTTTGGACTGTGGGAGGAAACCGGAGTACCCGGAGGAAACCCACCAAGCACTCCAATTATTATTTTTTTTTTTACACAAGTGCATGTATGTGCAATATGCATTAGCTATGGTCCCATGTGTGTGCATGGGCCTCATTGTTTTTTTTTTTTGTTGTTGTTTGTTTGTTTGTTCTTTACACTATTTTTATTTTTAAGAACTGATGAAATACCCCTTCCCCATGGAGTTTTTCCCCCCTTTCCCCGACTTGTTAACGCTGTTAACTGAAAAGCTCAGGGAGCTTCCTTCCTTCATTCATTCGTTCATTCATTCATTCGTTCATTCATTCGTTGCTATCCATCCAGTCAGGGTGCCATTGTTTTCTAGTGGACCCAGGATGGGCTCAAATGAAACACCTTCATGTGAAAAGACCACAGATTGTGTCGTGAAAATGGATAGTTGCTTTTGTGTTTCTAAAAAAAGAAAGAACGAAAGAAAGAAAGAAAAAAAACAGCTTCAAAGTGAAGCGGTTCCTCCTGCTTTCCACCACATCAAGGTCCTATTCTTGTCTGGAGATCTCCTGTGCCTGATATCTTAAACTATTGTCAGTTGTCTATCGGACACCTTGTGTGCCAGATGCTGGCCCGACTGCCTAAAATAAAGCAAAGAAGAAAAAAAAAAAGGATATTTTTGAGTCAGACATCTTATATCAGTGAAAATGAAATAAGGATTATTATCTGTCAAATAAGTCAAACCAGTCAGGAACTGGTTATAATTTATCCCCTTAATCACACAACACAGACCCGGGAACTTGTCCAGACTTCTTTAGGGGTTAACTGATTTATTTTTATTTTTTTCTCACCATTGTAAAATTCTGCACAGGTTTTTGGAAAGCTCACACGTTTATTTTTTATTTATTTAATAATTCCATTTACGTTTCTGTCTTTCATTCAAGCTATTGGACCTCCAGTGTGATATAGTGTTATATCAAATCGTTGTGATTCTTCCCCGTCTTAGCTAATGAGGTTGATGGGTACTGATGTAGCTGGTCCTAGCATGGGAGAGGACGCAAAAACACCTGCCTGTGCTCATCTCCCGTGCACATAACGCAGCAAATTTGAAAAATATGCTCAAATGCACTCACACAAATCACTAACTCATGTATACTATCACCTTTTCCCAGTTGCACACATTCATGCTTACATTCCCGTTCAAATCTCTGTAGGCATAAGCCAAGATGAATATAGCTACTACCCATAGGATCACAGGAGGGGATGATAAACTCCGGGTGACAAAGAGTTGCATCAGCAATTGCTGAGCGACGTGAAACCAAGAGAGGACTAAAAAAAAGAAAAAACTTCACCTCAAACTTCAGATATACAACACACACACACACACACCTCCCATCTGATACAGACACAGCGTGCCAAGGCTGCTCCAGCCAGGTAATTCATAAATAAATCACTCTGCTTCTCATTAGGTGCACAAAAACCATAGGTCTCATTCAAAACTGCAAATACAGCACAATGCCAGCTGCACAGAGTCATGACTCACAGAAATACAAAGTTTCTTATAATGCGAAAGAGAAGTGATTATCAGAACACATATTTAAGTTTAATGTTTGGTGTCTGAAAATATTTCATCATATCATATTTCATGTAACAGTATATGCTAAGATGTTGACATCATTATCCTGTTTTTAGGCATAAACACATTTCATTGGGTTGCTGCAGCATCATGATGCTTGTCCGAGCGATGTCATCTGAAGAGACGGGTTTGGCAGGCGAGGACCATGTTGAATGTTGAGAGAGTCGGAGCGGCGTCAGAAGCGATGGCCGTGTCTCTATCCAATAGGTCGGGTCGCTAATGACGTCACCTCAGCTTTCTCAAAATCTCTTTTTCTCTGCCGTTCCTCTGCAGGACTTCCTCAGGAATCCAGACTTTCCCGGCATGATCCTCCAGGGAGGAGAGGCTCTTCCTTGTCAAAATACCTTTGGTGCCCTTAAGGTCATGGGCAATAACCTATGAATCAACTTTCTAACATAAAATGATGGTTGGAATGTGTCTTTTATGGCTCAAAGAGTATGCAACGGAAATTTGAGCCGTGACAAAAATCTGCGGCAAATACATGGACGGATTGTTGCCTTTGCGAGATACTTGAAAAGAATATACAAATGAAAGATTATTCGAGAATTTTGAGCTAATACATGCTTTAAATATTTATTGTGACGCAGTTTAAAAACAATCACATTATAATAATACAATTCCCAATAGAGATGAATGACTCTTTAAGCATGGACTAAACATGAATTTACTGCCATAAACAAAGATGCATTGAAGACAACCTCATTATGAAACAGAAATAATTAAAAAAACAACAACAAAAAAATACAACAGGAACAGAAATTGCTCATCATCGACTCATCCATGACTCAAAATTCTCTTACAGTTCCTGTTGGACAGGGCTGTGATGAATGTGTTGTGTGCATACATACACATATACAAACACGCTAATTCTAGCATATATTTCGAATTTTTACCATGTTACCCCAATGAAATCAGTGAGTCAGCCAATGAAGCTCTCTCCGCTTCATTAGCAAATTTGCTATTGTTTGTCTGATCCTGGGTGCCTAACTACACCTTACTAGACTAACCGAAAAAGAGAACGGTGTGTGGGTGAGCTGGGAAGGCGTGGCTCAGTCAACCCCGCCCTCCATCATCAATCTCTCTCTCTGTACTGGAGGATTACAGGGTCTCTATTAGCAACAACACTAAAACAGAACTGATGGTTCATGCCATAACCAGTGTCAACTAATAAGCTGAGCATTAACTCGTAACCATCCTGAAGCTTCTTTAAGCTGAAAAATATGTTACTTGCTTGTAATCAATCCCTCATGGCATCCTTGTAATGAATCCACAAGGCTATGAGACTTCTGCACCATCCTATCCGTCTTTATGTATTGGTAATTTAACCACTCCATGCATGACACTCATACTCTTCTGCACCTGTGGCATTTACGTAGACTATACTTATACTTACATAATTACGCAGACTACTTCCTCCATGCTTAATTCCAAATCATTGAGATGGTTTTAACTACTAGATCCTACAGCCAAACATCCACCCAGAGAACACACAAAAAAAAATCTTCTATTTTATTCAGCCAAAGGCTACCTAAGCGAGTCATGTTAAGTGCACTAAAAATACACTGAGCGAGCCGCCTTTGCAACAATCCTGTTAGACCCTTGCCAACTCAAACACACAATCATCCCACCATCCCACATATTATCTCGCTCTTGCACATAGACACGCACACAAAGTTCGGGTGCCAGCAACACAAAGGTGCAACACAAGCAAGCATGCGAGAGGCATCTTGCGTACATACCCGAGCAGTGACGTTGGCGAATAGTTAGTTAGAGGATTCCGTGGTGCAGCCCCAGTTGCCAGGCACCAGCACTAGTGCTGCTCTCCAGCTCTCCAATATTGCAGAGAGAGAATCACTCCATTTTATACCACTGATTAGAACACACAGGTGGGTGGGAAACAACTAGAAAAGCCGAACATGCATGGAACCGGTCCATCTCCTTTGTGAATGTGAATGTTTGGTGGAGGTGAGAAGTAGAAGATCTCTCTCTATCTCACACACACACACATACATACATACATACATACATAAATACAGAAATGCATAACCACACCAACACGCCCGTACACATTTACAGAAAAAAAAAAGTTCAATATACATCAGCACTAAATAAAGAGATATCTCATAAAGTCCATTTTATAATTAGATAATAAGAGGTATAAAGGAAACAACAAGCTGCACCAATCAGATTCACCCAGACGATCTCCATCTCTATTGCCATCTATCAGAGCTGAGCTGCACGGCTCTTTGTGACAGATGGGGGTGGAGGGTTGGTGGGTGGGTGGGTGGGGGGTTCTAGAGAGAAGAAAAATCCCGTCATCGAAGCAGCTTTCACCTTTTCCTAACACATTTAGCTGGAGACAGGTCTAAATCACTCTGCTATATTAAGCTGTCAGCTGGGCTGCGTCAAATCCTAAAATACATTTCTACCTCCTCAGTCAGGTGTTGCTTGATTTTTTTTTTTTTATCAAAAAGAAAAAAAGATACAGCTTTCAAAATAATAATAATTATTATTATTATAATAATTATTATTATTATAATTAGTATTATAATTATTACATGTATTTCTTTGTTTATTTGTAGTATTCCTTTTTTTTGTTTGTGCTGAGTCCATAATTCCCTGAGGATTTCAACCTATTTATCATGCGCAAATTATTCCGTGCGAACCGGCATTTAGTCACGCATTTATTTAAAACGCCATTAATTACTGAGTATACACTACACTTCAGAATCGAGCCTCACCGTATCGAACCTAACCATATATATATATATATATATATATATGTATATGTATATGTATATATAATATATATAATAGAGCAGCTCAATATATTGAAACCTATCTTTTAGGGAATAAAACATACCATTGTTGGTATTTGTTATGGACCCGCGCCCGCCCTAACTCTGCAGCTCAGAGTGCGGAGAGAGAGAGAGAGAGAAAGAGAGAAAGAAAGAGAGAGAGAGAAAGAGAGAGGAGATTCTCGTTCAGAAGACACAACCCCATTTATGGACTGGTCCGATGACGTACATTGCAGAAAGTTCTTTAAAAAAAACCTTTCGTACATACAAAGTGTGTCGTGCCCCCCCTCCCTCCATCCCTGCCTCCCTCCCCTCAGCCCACACCCTTACCCACACCACAAACCCACAGCTCTTCTTCAACCTTTCTCCCATAAAAAGCAAAAAAGTAACATGCAAACCCTCCCTAAAAAGAGAAAAATATAAACGAATCTAAACAGAAATTAGATATATTTTAAGAACACAAACCACACACACACACACACACACACACACGCGCGTACACACGCACGCACGCACAAAAGCCAATTCAAATCCAAATCCAGCCCATGCTTCTTCTTCTTTTTTTTTTAAACACAAAATAAACATTTTACCCGCATCGTTTCGTTCTAGCAAGCTCAGAGCAAACAAGCCATCCACGTATTTGCAATGATATCACATTTCTGGTCATTTTATGGAGTAATAATGCAATGCACAATAGTAATGATCCGACCGACAACAGAATAAACATTAAACATGATTAAACATGATTAAATCTTACTAGTAGAAATTCTGTTCATTGAACTGACCTATTCACAAAACACTGCGTAATTGTCCATGAGTGCACAAATTAAATGCTTGCTTTTAAACGCTATAATATGGTGCATTGTAATTATACCAACACACGATGAAACACATAAATATTTTAATGGAGAAAAATTACCCGAATTGACCCGAGATGAAACGCGAAAGGACAAAAGGTGAGGGGGCTGAAAACGATCATAAAGAACTAAAAGGCAGATTAAAGAGATAAAATGCGACATGATTGCCTCTTGATTAAAGCTGGAGACGATGTAGATATCTCGGGCTTTTCTGCCTGATTGTCTGCCATACAGCCGCTATGCCCTTAACGCACAGGTTACATCCATGACCGCCCACCACCGTCCTGAACAACATGTCAAAATAATAGGTACCTACTGTTCTGACATGCTAGTTAGGAAGGTTCGGTGCAGTTTTTGGGCGAAGCCGTGAGTCTTGCATGGAGCAGAAGCGAATACAAAGAAAAACGGAGGAAAGAAAAGACTAAGGAGCGCCGCTCGTATCCATCGTCTCTCTCTCTCTCTCTCTCTCTCTCTCTGTAATCGAGACAAATTATTTAAACTTATTCGGCATCAAAAGTCACCAAACCGGACAGCGAGGTTTTCCTTTTCATCTCCTCCTCCTCATCTCTCTCTCTTTCGCTTTCCGTTTCCTTTCCGCCACTCGCATGCGTGAAGCCCCTGTCTCAGCTTTCAGCCATTTCCCCTTATCGGGCAAATCTTATCTTCGCCTCCATCTACCGAGCAGAGTCAGACCACGCCTTTCCCAATTCCTATTCCGTTTATATGGAAATAAATAACGACTTTAAAAAAATCCCTTATCCATAAAAAAACGTTTTTTGTTTTTTTTTGGTTGGCTCTCGAGAAATTAAACGGATTTTATCTGTTTGTTGTTGTTTTTGTTTTTTTTGCCCCTGTGGTTACGCGCGGAAGCCAGGACGGAGCAGGTGATGCTGGAATGAGGGCTGGAAATCCCGGCATGAATGAAACGGAGGAGCGCGCACGTAGTAAAAAAAAACACACTGTAGAAGCACTGTAGAAACATAACCAAGAGGACGGAGCGAGAGGACACAGTTACCTACATAGATTACACAGATATCCATGACTGCACCAGCACTTGGAAAAGACGATGCAAAGGGTTAATGATCTAGCTACGCTAATGAAACCATATTTAGACTGATCGATGATCACAGCAAGCAAAGAAAAAAAATAAATCTAAAAAAACGACAGACAGATAGATAGATAGATAGATAGAATTGTGTATGAGACACGCATTATTAGTCATCCACCACCAACAAAAAGCAAGCGTCACGATTCATTCACTGGATTCCCGCATATAATATTATGTAGAGAAAATTTGCATACGCACAAAAACAATTAAAAACAAACAAAACATACTATATCTTGCACAAGGCGAATAATGCACACATTTGCAAACAAAAAGCATGCATTATTGCATGACTTATAAATAAAGCGCGTGATATAAACAAACGCCTGGATCACATCTTCATGAATGACTCATAAGAGCCTCCTGCGAAACTGGAGCAACTTTTTAATCACCACAATCTATATCCCACAGTTGCTGTATGATAAAAAAGAAACAACATCACAGTCTATTAGTTAAGTCAAACAGCTAGAGTATATATATAATATACATAAATATAAAACATGTTTTAAGATGAGCCTATTATTATAATACCATTTGCTTCCCTAGTCGCTGTTCTTTCTGTACGGACTCCCCCACATCAAGCATCAACCATCATCTCTGCCCTAAGCTTATTCCCAACAGCGTGACGGCACCTTTCATAACCACGAATCCAACTTCAAATAAGGGTAAGAAAAAATCCGTGTCATGTTTCCGTGCTGAAGTGAAGACAAGCACCTGAAAACATGCTTGTAGCTACAGTGGATCGAAACGCTTCTTACCTGTTTAAGAGCCGACAACCACTATCAGTGGTTAGATCTCCACGAGCAA
This sequence comes from Clarias laeviceps, assembly GCA_030014305.1. NCBI lineage: Eukaryota > Metazoa > Chordata > Actinopteri > Siluriformes > Clariidae > Clarias > Clarias laeviceps. Next base: position 7,174,275 of record JAQMYJ010000023.1, on the reverse strand, counting down.
CACTCGCATCTCCCAAAGTTAACGCTGCGCACCAAGTGGAGCTGGAGGAAGCAGCAGCAGCAGCGCAAGGACTTCAACTTTAACACCGCGAGAAAAGCGTCCACCAAACTCCAAGCAAAGCAAAGCAAAGAAAGCAAACAGCACTCTCTCTCTCTCTTTCTCTCTCTCTCTCTTGTTTTTTTCTCTCGCTCACAGGGACTTCCTCGTAAAACGCTTACACACAAAAAAAGGATCGAAGTAAAACAGCTCCCTAGCTTTTGGCAAATTAATCTGCAAAGCACAACAGGCGACGTCCAGTCCTGTGTTAAAGTCCGTTTAGCGACTCCGGTGCCTCTGTCCAAAGTGCTGAAATCATAGCAACGCTATAAGGTTACACGGAGGCAAAAAAAAATCTATACTTTCGTTAAGTGTCACTTGATATTGCTTTACTCTATTGCTTCCCCACGCCTGGTCACGTGAATATATATCCTTGCCAAGCCCGTCCTGTAAATATTTGATCACATGCTGGCCGGATGTTTTCTTATACAAAAGAAGCACTTATTTCAAAAGGCCGCTTGTCTTTCCTCTAACAGGAGTCCCCAAATCCCACCGTAACAGGTCCCGTTCAGTAATGCGCTTTGATGCGCAGCACCGCTCATGTCCTGCAGGGCACATCGACATGTCTACACATGTTGCTTTTACACTGACATTGAAAAGAGAAAAAAAAAACACATTTAGTATAGAAAATAGAAAGACAAAAACTCCAAACACTGACAGTAAACAAAGCAGACAGTTTGGCACACCGCGCGCAAAAGAGGGGAAAAAAAGACATTCAAGCGTCTGTCTTCTCAATCCCTATGTATCCCGCAGCATCTTGTAAGCTCTTTCAAAGTTACATTCTTGGCAATAGTAGCCTATACCCTGCAATTAGCGTCCATAAGCATGAGACCACCCATTCAACTAATACTCGATTTTCCTACCAGCCCCGTTCCATGAACCATGTCAATTTCGGGGCAGGTTTTCCTCCCGCAAGCGGAGCTGATTCCTGTTTACTTACCATTTTCTCCCCAATGCCGTGCTGGAGATAGCAGTGTTTTAATATCCACACGCTCCAACAGATGCTGGTAGGTAATGTGTCTTGTTTGAAGTCATCATACGAGAACTTCTTCCGTGCTCAGTAAATCGCCCACCACTTGGGTGACTTATGAATCTAATAACCCCCTTTTGCAATATCCGTGTGCTTTAAACTCCCTGACACCTCAACGGCTTTCTGTCAACAAGGAAATAAATAAAAAATAAATAAATAATAAATAAATAAAAGAACGAGACGGGATTGAATAACTTCTCCCTTAAAAAAAAAAAAAAGCTGATTTATGATATAGACTAGGTCTGCGTGGTGAACTCGCTCAGATTGAGCGCGCTAACGTGATGGAAATCAAGCACAGACGTTGAAGTTTTGGCGCGCAAGCGAAACTGACCGGCTAAGACAATCTCTCACTCTCTACTCTCTCTCCCTCCCTCTCTCTCTCTCTCTCAGTGTGTGTGCAGTTGATAGAGCAATTAAAACGCTGACCGAAAAAGTAAAGTTTCCGCGTGCAAGTGGTCCGTTTGATGTGACCCGCCGCTTCATTGCACGCCCTATATAGCGCGCGTCATAATGTCAACTTGACGCGCACTTCACGACGCGCTCTGGATGAGATAGACCTGAGTCAGGTAAGAGCAAAAAAAAAAAAACATCCATCATGCAATACATCAAATCTTGCATCAAGTCAGACTAAAGTTTTAGGGCGACTTGTTGCTGCGTAAAGCCTGAAGCGACGCTACTTGAAAGCCGTGCGCCAAAAAAAATCCTGCCTTTGATGTGCCATACTTACATCTGTGCACCTCTGTCTGTACGCCTCCTTGCTCAAAGTAGCCTACTAGTGTGAGAACGGAGGTGAAGTCCGCGTCGATAGTCAGGTATGGTCGTAACTTGTGCAGAACGCTGTCTCTTTCCCTTGCGCCCCCCTTCTTTCTTTCTTTTCTCTTCTTTTTTTGGCTCGTCAACACGAGTAACGATTCATTTTGCAGCCGCGAGGTCCGAGCGTAAACGTTGTGTGTGTTATCAGGAAAATTCCATCAGTCGCACGGTGTGCGTTCACGCAGCTAATTGTTATGCAGTGACGAGGCGGTATGCTTGCATGTGTCCTACAAATGTGCTGGAAAGTATCATGAGTAATAGGTGGTATTTACCCGAGGATGAACTCCAGCAGAAGTTGGAAAAGATTTGAAACAGTATGTCAGAAATCTCACACAGTCACAGCAAGGAGTGTGTGAGCTTCAGGTAACACTCCACGCACGCACGCACAGACACACACACACACACACACATGCGTCAAGAGGGAAAAAAAAAAGAAAAAAAAATAACTGAGACATGCATACCTTAAAAAAAGATGAACCTTTGAAAAATTATTGGACTTCTATGGTCAAATAATTCACAAGTTTTTTTTTCTTTTTTATAACCTGAGGGATGTATTTATACAGAATATATCATGTTTAAGCATATTTGTGTCAAATTGTGTCAATATTCAGACAGAAGAGCTTTATATGCATCTTGTCTCTCAGGCTTATTATCACCAAGCTGTCAGGAGTGAACATGCACTTTACATCAACTTCAGACAACTTGAACCCCCAACAAAGCCATGTAACTTACTATTTGATTATAAGACACGACACCACTTTATCGGTCCACTGCTCTTCTACTCACGCTACACAAACACTATTATGTATTGCAACCTGAGACACTTAAGAACCACGCAAGGGGTCAGTGGCAAAGAAGTGCCCCAGATCAACTTTGATCACTGTGTCCATGTGGGGGTGGATGTAATGGAGAGACGACACGTGACGTCTATTTTTTTTTAAAGATGATGCAGATGGATGGTGGGGGGAGGGCGTCATGTTGGTCAAGTTCAGTAGGCTGGACTGATCAACGCAGCTAAATATCATATCATATCATGCTACGGCAACATTAATCATATCTCTTAAAACGTAGGTGGACGTGGTTGGTCAGTAGACTCATATAACGCGAAGTTAAAAACCTCCTTCACACCAAGTTGTACTCTTTTTCCTCTGTTTTTTTTTTCTTTTCTTTTTTCATAGCAGCATTCACAGCATCACTCTGGTCTTCTCTAGCTCTCCGTTCTGCCTTCTCTCCCACAGTTTTCACAGGCTCCGTGGCTGACTCACTCGTGGCTCTGCATGCCACCCCTGCCCTCCCCCACACCTCTCATGTACAGATAGTGCCTTCTGAATGCCAGTCTGCTGGGATACTACCCTCTTCTGTCCTCTGCTACCCGGTCCTGCCCCTGACCTGTCCTCATTCTGCTTGCCAGAATGCTAATGATCTGAATTAGACTGTCATTGCGTGATTTTATTTTTGTATCATTCATGGATGCCACATGCAAGCACACAAAGATCAGGAACCTTTGAAGGCATCCCAGCTACAAAACAGATTTAATTGTACTGCTATGTACAGCGCTATAAAGAAAACTACCTTTACTTCATTAATGCAACACAGCACCCAGTTTCAGGCCAAAGCTCCATAGTAACAGTCTTACATGAGTCAGACTTTGTTTACTGCTCTGCTTTCATTTCGTTGTGCCTTATTTCATAGTTTTTCACAGCATTTAATGTGAAACTTAAAAACGCATTAATTCATTCATTCATCTTTAGCTATCCTGGTCAGGGTTGCAATGAATCTGGAGCTTATCCTGGAATTTGGAGGATGGGCTATCAAATAGCACTGAATACAACAGTTTTAGAAATTAGAGCACTTGTAGACAACCAACTTGGAACTCGGTAGACAATAACTGGAGCTTAGGATCAAACCCTGGACCTTAATGTTCCCACTTTGCAACACTACTTGTTGCCTTATTCTTTCCACAAACAGAACCCACAATATCTGGTCAAAATATGTGGACACCTTCATTAGAATTAAGCTTGACAATGCTACAATGCACAAAGTTAGCTCCATGAAGACATGATGTGCTTGGACTGGAGTGGAAAAACTTGAGCCCTGACCTCAACCCCACTGAACACCTTTGGGAATAAATTGGAATGCTGACTTCACATCAGGCCTCCTCACTCAAAATCAGTACCTGACCTCACTATTACTCTTGTGGCTGAATGAACACAGATCCCCAAGGCCACCCTTGAGAATCTAGTGGGAAGCCTTCTTAGATTCTTATTACTAGTCAACCTCAAATCTTCAGTCCAAGCAAATGTTAAATGCTTAAGTTCAATTTATGCTTCATCAGAACTGTTTCTGAGCAGCATCTGAAAAGAACTTTGGAAAGATCTGAACATTTATAGTCTCTTAGAAGAATTAAAGGAACTTTGTTAAGCATCAAACAAGGGGGTGAATATTTAAGAGTTGACAAATGACAAATGAAAGCACACATTTTCACACTACATGGACTCAAGCATAGAATGATTCTTCTTCAACTTTTCCTCATACTACCTTTCAGCCATTACACGATATCTACAAGTGTTTCTTTTTTTGAACTGCTGTTCATGTTGCATCACAGGGCATCATACCACACTTTGCCAGAAAGCACTATTTCCCCTTTTCTTCATACATGAACTCATAGATGCCAGCGATTAGCCAGTGTTTGTGTGACTGACAGGACAGAGAGCGTATGCCATACATCCCACCCTGAGGGTATGACCAAATTTTCCTTTTTTGGCTCCTGGCCGCAGGTGGCTCTGCTATCATTTGGATTTAAAGTAACAATATTTGAAACATTTTTCTGTTGCGCCAGTTGGGTGAGAGAATAGTGATATTCATGTTTATTAATTTGTTCAGAAACATGTACTGTAGAATATGATAAGAAAATGGTTCAGTGTTGATTTAAAAAGAACGCCTCTTCTATCTTGCTAAAACAATGAATAGGTTCCTTATAATATTATATAGTCAACGTTTAGACACAATCAGAGCAATACATCAAGTCTAAGCTTGTCTTGGATAAATAACTACATATAATACAAAGGAAACTAATAGAAATCTGATTTTATTGCCAAATAACTACCTTAAATGGATATATTTTATTATCTATATTTTTAACACTCCAGGGTTGGGGCTCATATCCTGCCCCTGGTTTGTGTGTGTGGTGTTTCCTGTCCTCATCATGCTTATAGGGTTTTCTTTCGGTACTTCTATGGTTTTCTCTCACAGTTCACAGATATGCTTTGTAGGTTGATTGGGTTTCCAAAATGAATTGGGGTTTCCAAATTAGGGTCTCCAAATTTTCAAATCAATCATACATGCTTGAGGGTTTGAGTGTGGGTGTGCTTGTGCCATGCTGTAGGTTAGTACCCCATCTAGGATGGACCCCACATTGCGCCAAGAGTTTCCTTTGATAGGCTCCAGCTCCCAACCCCCCACCACCCCAAAACTCTACACAGTAGGGTAGTAGTAAAGGTGACAGATGGATGGATGAACCAAATATCTCAAGACCAGCACTTAAGTTTTACAAATACTCTAATAGATGTATTGCTGGCCTCTATAAAATAGCTTGAGGACATCATTAGTTTTTGGGTGAGATTTTGTTGCTGTAGTCCCATGAATATACCCTGTAGATGTGAACATCCACAAAACAGTGGCTATTTTCACCTGAATACTGTTGCTTTGCACCTAACTACTGCTGTAATCATAAAGACTTCTGCGCCCTCATCCCATGACTCATATTCCCAATCTGCTCATACTGAACATCCTTATAACTCAGTGCTGTTTGTCTGTGCTCTTCTACACCTGTACACTGTAATGATTTATAATCTCATCATCTAGTGTCTCCTCCAAGAGAATGAATTCCTTTTGAGGCAGTTACTCTCAAGATTTCCTCCTTATGTCATCTCAGGGAGTTTTTTCTTTCTTTTTTTGTTTTTTTTCTCATCACTGTCAGTTCTGGCATCCTCATTATGGATCCAATTCATAAACCAGATGTCTGTAAAACTGCTTTGATACCATGACTGTTGGTAAAAGTGGTACACAAATACAATTTGAATCGAGAGTTTAGATTTCCACTAATTAAATATCACGGTTTATAGCTGTTTTCCCACAAACAGAACGCTGCCTATGCACAAGCATGCACAAACATGAACAAAATGAGTGTTCACTCTGGAGCAATAATGAGTATGATAGTGTTTTAGCCTGAAAAATAGTACAATATTATTTTTCAAAGTGCTTGTAAACGACCTGAGCTCAGAGAACAGCACATGCATTTTATAGAAGTAATGAAAAAGTAAAAGCCCTGTTTATTATTTATGACTCTTGAAAGAAAAAAAAAGTCATTATTTTTGTCATCCAGCTTCATGTCAATCTTTCTGACGTTGCTGACAAAGATATTTGAAAGATGCTGAAAGATGAAATGGCTGCGTTGATGGCTCACAAATCACAAGTTACAAATTTCCGTTTCATCATGCAAATAAATAAAATCAGTACAAAATTCATTTTGTATTATATAACACCTTAAAGTGGCATCCAGTGGAAAGCATTTTATCACTTTACCTACAATCTTACATTAATTCACTCTGTATGGGAAGAAATCTGATAATAATCATGTAATAAATAAGGAATAAAACACGACAGAACATTGAATATCTTCAAATAACAGCACATGACATGATAAGGGTTAAACATTTACAGTTATATTTAAAGTTGTGGAGCAGACACATTGTCATGTCATAATGTGATAATATACCACTATTACAGGGCAGTGGACATTGAGTTACTGATCAGATCAGCGGTTTGAGCTCCAGTTCCACCAGGCTGCTATTGTTGGGCCCTTGAGCAAGGCCCTTAACCCTACTGTATCTGCTCCAGGGGCGCCGTATCATGGCCGACCCTGCGCTCTGACCCCACTTACGCTGGGATATGCAAAGAAAAAAATTTCACTGTGCAGCAATGTACAGGGTGGGCCATTTATATGGATACACCTTAATAAAATGGGAATGGTTGGTGATATTAACTTCCTGTTTG
>JAQMYJ010000023.1:7135215-7158242 GCA_030014305.1 Clarias laeviceps | reverse complement strand
TCTTAACGAATGCTGTGGTGCTTGGACCCTGTATTACTCAAACATCATGTTAACTAATGTAGCTTTCAGGAACCAGGAACAAAGTGTCATTTTGTTGTCAGTGCATGAAAATAGCTAAACATTATATGACCTGGTAATGGTTTCTGAGTTAGCTTCTAGTTTAAATTTCCTATCCAGTTACGTAAAAGAAAAAAAAGTGTCAGAATTCAAAAAATCAAAAAATTTATTTATGATATAATTTTTAAAGAAGCAAGCTGGACATATTTGTGCTGATTTCTTTCCTTATTTGTGTGCTTGTGGTCTATGAACTATATCTAAAAAAAAAAAAGAAAAAAGAAAAACAGAATAAGTTTAAAACTGAGGTCATGTATCAGGTGTTCCAGGGGGCCAAGCACCATTATTGGTCAAATTGATGTTTTGTTAAATTTATTGAATTTAGTGCAGCTACTGATCACTGAAGTGTTTTCACTGTGCACTCCATTTACATAATTACATATTTATTTATTTGTTTGTTTATTTTCCATTCACTATTGTAAAATTATTTTGGGTTTGAAAAATGGCCTCTACGTTCAACCCTATTATCATATAAACATCATGCCACACCCCATCTAATACACATCAACCTTCAAAAATGATCCAAACAGGCTTTTAAAGAGAGACAGAACTGTTCAAAACAATCAGCTCTGCTTTCTTTAGTAAAAAAAAATGAAATATAAATCCTAGTTTCCTGAAAAGGTTCCTGCTGTGGACATTCCCACCTAGAAATCCAGCACTAACTGTTTTTTTGTGTTTGTTAATTTAATGTCCATTGCATATTTATCGTTGTCATTGCCTGCAAGTGGTGAGTAGTGCGAGTGTGTGTGTGTCTGTGTGTATATTTTACTAGCTCCATTTGCATACTTTTCTCTGGTCAAGCTTTGGACATTGCACACCTAGAGCACCGAGGACCAGTTCATTTGCATCTTTGTGTACACCTAATCTTCAGCAGTCCACACAATGATTACAGCTTTGACTGCTGCGCGATAAAAATGAGAGAGGTGAACAAAAATTCGAGCAAACGTAGCAAAGCGATATCGCTAGCGATCGTGGTCATTTTGACGAGAGAAGAGAAGCAATCGTGAGAAAAGATCAAAGCTTAGGATGAGTATATTTGTCATCTTGAAATGGAAAGATTTTCATTATTATAAAAGCCATTTAACGGTCAACAAGGATAAAAATCTGGAATTTTTGGTACAGACCTTAGCCGTACATTTGTGCTCAGTCACAAAGGAGAGCACACCTAGCATTCTTCTTTATCTTCAAATAACAGATAGTAGACACAATAGTGGAAAGTGAGGTTCTTAAAGTGAATAAAAGCTTTGAGTGCTGAAAGGCTGGGGATTGTTAAGGATCATAGTCCAGGAGTGGGATTTCTTCTCTGGCGCTCGGCGAGGGATATCCCGGACCTAAATGCTTTTCTCTCTCTATATACATCAAAGCGCCGACGCAAATAAAAGCAAGCTTGTCGGGGGGCGAACAAACTGCCTCCTTTGTGCCGTCTCCCAGCCAAATTCAAGCAGCACAAAGCAGCTGGATGTAATACACTGCAAAAGAAGGCTTCGCCATTTAGATGACATGCCTTGCTCTGGCGCTTGGCTGCGCACCTTTGTGTGGCCTGAGCTGGGACAGAGAGATAATATTACTGCATCAAAAATCCTTTCAGCAACTCTCAGGCTTACTGCTATAGGGTCCAGTTTCAGTCCTGTCTCGAGCACACACACACACACACACACACACACACACACAGCATTTCTTTTATTCTTCATTTAAACAAAGTGAAGTTGATGCAGTCTGATAAAACAGAGGCGCTCTTAACAGGGTCTCGAAGAGATCTAGATAAGGACGCTAACAATACAATAAGAAACATCAGCCTCATCAGTGTTTTATTCAGTACTTAACTGCAAGGAAGATGGCACAATGTTTTTTATGATAAAATATTATCTGTGTAAAGCCTATTTGGATTTTGCTCAACGTGGTCTCACTTACAAATTCATAACAACCCACAAAAATAAACTGATATGAAAAAGAAACCGTACAAACCGTTTCTTCCTACAAACCGTACCTGCTTAAAAGCAAGATGTCCATTTATTCCAAATGTCTATATATAAATTTCGATTTATTCACTTATATCACTTGCAACTCGTAACGATTATCACAACTAATGGTTTAAATAAAAGATGAAATTAGGGTTATGATTGAGAGATCTATAATTGAGAGATCCCTCTCTCTCTCTCTCTCTCTCTCTTGAGAAACTCCTTATTCGTTCTTTAAACAGCATTTCAGCAAAACGGCTATTATTAAATGGTGAATTGAACACTCTGAACAATCTTTTTCTCATAATTAATTAATCTTAAATTGATGTGAAACTAAGTCTAATTTGATAACGCAAACATCTTTAGAATTAGTGTAACTTGTCATAAGACAAAAATATTCTAATGATCTACACAAAGTGACAATGGTTTAACCAGTTTTTTCAGATTTTCAGAAAGAAGATTTTATTTTAATCCATGCATTGCATAGAAATTTTAAAATATATATTTTTTTTACATTTAACTTCAAATTAAACTCAATAAATAACAATGAAATAATAATGTGCAATAAATAACACAAATACAGAATCTCTTATTAGTTTTAAGTGCTGAAAGGAGAAATTATACAATTAGTACGATTAACTCCATGATCCAGTACGTATAATCATCTCTGTGGGTTTGTTCCTTGGCTTCTCCGTGTGAAAAAGTCAGCATTTCAACGTGACGCTTCAAAGAAATGCTAGATTTTGAGGAGGGGATATATATATATATATATATATAATTTTTTTTTTTCCCGCATTATGGAAAATGAGTTCTGACTTTAGAAGCGGTGCATGATTTCTATTCTTAACGCAATGCTATGACTCATCACCAGGTTCATTTGCCTCTCACTGCAAATTAAGGTAGGTGTTTGACTAATTTGCAGAGATAGACTTGATATTGTTTTTCGAATTTAATTGCTAGAATTAAAGAGAAAAGGATCGAAAGAAAAATAAATCAATTAACAAAAGAAAAGGTTTTCATCTTTCTCTTTCTCTTGCTTTCCTCATACTAATTGAGACCTTGCAGATGTTGTTTAACGTCATCCCTTCTACAAATGTCAGTGTGTGGTGATGGACATGTGCCTTTGATTCCTGACTCCTGGAGTTACCTAATCGAGGCCGCTTCTCTGTGACTCACTCACGGTGAATGTCGAGAGGCTCGGGGAAGAAAAAGAAAAAAAAGGATGAAGGTGAACAACACTCGACACTATATGCTGAAAACAGCCGTTCCTTATTTCTCTCTGTCAAACTTCAGACCGTCCTCGGTGTTAGCATAAAAACTGTAGCCATGGTTTCATCATGACGATGAAACGTAGCAGAAGTGAATCTGCCTGACTCATCCGCATCAAGACCTGTGCGTTTGAAACCATATGCCTGTTGAAAAATTATTCCCAGGGCTGCGATGCTGCCATGTAGCAGGATAAGGTTTAGTTTGGTGAGAGAAGAGAGAAAGAGAATAAAGCTATGAAGATGGTTATTTTGTCACACCGTCATGTTTCTCCATGTAGAAGTTGTTGTGCTGCAATGCTCTACCATGGTAGACTCTTGTATTTTTTTCTTTTGTAGCATTCTTTTATGCTGCTACTCCTGAACCTGGATCTTGTACATAACTGTTGCAAATTAACTTTTTTTCTATTTCTTTAGCAAACTGGTTAATTTAATCATTAATACATTAATAACAATGATTTAACAAAAAGCTTGCATTCATCACCGTGGATGCAACACTTACTCATTTGCTGTACTGTTTATCCTATACAGGGTCACAAAATGCCTGAAGCCTATCCCCACTGACCCTGATACACCCTGGATGAGATGCATAATCAGGGCATAAGCATGCACATTGACACACTATGGAAAATTTTGGAAATACCAATGTCTTTCGGACTCTGGGGTGGAAACCAGAGTACCCAGAGGAAACCCACCAAGCAACATGGAAACTCCATGCACACCGAACCGAATGTGGGAGTCGAACCCTCGACCCTCAATGCCAGGCCACAGTGATAACCACTACGCTACCACATCACCTTGGATGCAACACATTCAATTCATTTCAATTTTATTTATTTAATAAAAATAGTGCTTTTAACAATTGTCATTGTCGCAACGCAGCTTTACACAATCTTAAAAAGATTGTGATGTGGAAGTTCATATGAAAGGTGAATGTGTATGAATCAAAATGATTAGATTCCTTGATTTTTGCTCCATGAGAAACTTTAAAGCTACATTCACAAAGACTTTTTACATCCATCGGCATTATTTAATATGCGTTGGTGATTTTTCATTTGTCAAACACATTTATTGTGTCGTATCCTGATGGATTGATTATAACATGCAACATCAATGTAAATGACTGAATCATGTACAATTAGCGTACACACAGGTACATCACATTATGGTCCTCAAACAATCAAATCAGTGGCAATAAGAATGTTTTTAAAAATCTATTGAAATTTCATAAAAACATTTATTTTATTTTATTTTTATTTTATTTCATTTTTTTAAAACTATATATATGCTTGGATTAACTACTTAGAAATTTAACCCAACCTCATTCAAGTAAAACCACTAAAAAGAACTGTTATAACAAATCCAATCTCATTGTTACGTATTCATACAGTATAGTAAAGTTGATAACAAATAACCTTCTAATAATTACTAATTTACTCTACTGACTTCTTAAATTGAAGCTACAAAAGTGGTTTAATGTGTGCATTTGTTAATGTAGTGCCGGTAAATATGCACCATTCAGATGATTGCTTCCACAAACAACGCACTCAATAGTAGTGTTAGAAGTTAGAAGTAAAACACCTGCTAAGTACATACAGTAAATGATGCATACACATGAGCAAATGAAAGCTAGCTTTTGAGACGTCTTCCTTTAAGCCAACGTGCCTGCACGCTTGCAAATCCATAAACATTGGCACAACTCCAGTTGAAAGAAGTCCAGTTGACGTGACTCAACTTCTAGATTGGCACGACTCAGTTATTATGGATGGATAGAGTTGGGATTGGGCTACTGGTTGTAACTTCATTTAAAGAAGAAAAAAACAACAACAACAAAAAAAAACAATGAAATTTGGAAACGTGATTGCTTGAAATGAAAGATTTTAAATATTGGATTTTTTTGGGATCACTAACCCAGTTTGTTATAAGATCAACGTTTAGGACATTCAGTGCGACACCAAGGTTTCAGAACATGCAAATCGAGTGTCTTTCGTTTTCCATAAAAGGAAATCCTTTCTGCCTGGTCAATCAGAGCACGAGTAGCCAGCTAGCTACCTTCACATGTCTAGTAGAGAGCATGTTTTAACCTTCACGCTTCCCGACTGATAGCTGTCACGTAATGTGGTGCACTAGCTAGTGAGTGTGAATTGACTTGGTTGTGTTTGTCCCAGGGTTTAGTAAATCTATAAAAACAATACAATGCAGCACCCATAAGAATAACCTAATTTATTTTTTTTTTACTTCTAGATTCAAATGCGCCTGCTGACGGGAGGATAATTTTCCAAATTCCTTCCTACCGTGTTGCAGAGGTCATGGTCAAGCTCCTGTAACTTTGAATGAGACTTTGATTCTGTGGCAAATCTCCAGAAGTCTCATTCGCCATGTAACCTAATTGCGACATTATTTCCGTCGTTCAAAAAGTTCCATGCTAAGGACCATTGCCTGTTGTCATTCACCTCGCCAATGAGGTTGCTGTGGCATTTCGTCAGGTTGGTTTGAATATATTTAAATGGCAGCTGCATTGTTTTCTCTCAGTACCCAGCTCTCGAGAGCTTTCTCTCAACAAAATCCCAGGTACAGATGTAAAAAAAAAAAAAAAAGACTGTTCTATTCATCGAAATCAGAAATCAATTCAGTGCCATTTGAAACATCTAAAGATGTTTTACATTTTAAGGAGCAGATCAGGGGCTAAACGATGTACCCTGTCGCTTGTGTTTGTCTAGCAGTAAAAACAAACCTTGCAAAGTCAGATGCGCAGCAACGGGTTGAGTCCATTTTTGACTTACCTTCACGTTGCGAAGAGTTGGGCGCCGGACCCGAGGTCCCATTTGATCGGGTTAGATTTCCACACCTTCTCCAGATCCGCGGATTTCTCCCTGCACACGGAATTCGGATATCTGCCTGAGTTGTGGAGAGGGTGCAACAGGGCGCCAGCTCATCTCCTGGAGACCCTGCTTTACATTTCAAATCGGAGCTCATCCAAAGATTTCCATACCATCAATTTGAATATTTTCCACTCAGAGAGGATGGCAATAAACACAGCTTAGGGCAGTCGATGACTCCCAAAGAACTGCTCAGTCAGTTTGCTCAATGTGTTGCTCTATATTTATACGTTACAATATCGGTCAATAAACATGCTATGCATCTACAAATAAAGCTGAGGTCCCAAAAATGTACACAAAAAGATGAAGATTAAATAGTGGAAGAGAGCAACACACATGCCTGATGATAAACCAGCACTGACATCTGCGTCACAGAATTTAATTCTGTTTCTGTCATGTCTGCCGATAAGTCATGTCTTCCTGGAGAGACTTCACTCAGGTTTTGACCTCCTGTGACCTTTTGTAACCTTCCGTATTCCCGGAAAAAAAGGCAAACCATTTCTCACCTCTGTGTTCAACCCTGAGGCGGCGCCGGTTCATTTACATCACTCAGTGATGATCACCGGAGTCGAATTCGATCAAGATAGTCGATTGTGGGTGGAGCTCAGGAATGCTTCTCATAGATGTTTCATTTGGACAAGTAGAGTCTGAAATTTGCAGTGTAAGAAATGGAAAGTTGTCACACAATAAAGAACGGAACAAGATCAGTAGGATTGAATTTTACAGAGTGTTTATAGAGCATGAACATCGTCTTTACTAAAAAAAAAAAAAATTCTGATTCTTTCTAATTTTTACATGTTTATGTGAATATCTTCAAATGTCCTTTTACATGATGCATATTTTAAATGTATAGAACACAACACGTGTATAATTGCTAAAATGTAAGTAAATAAAAATATTTAGGAGGCATGCCAGTGTAAGACAATAATCAACAATGGATTGGTTTGATATTTCCTGACACAAAGTACTATTGTCATTAGAAAGAGGATTTTTTGTTAGAAGTATTTTGTTTGTCTCCTAGTTTATTAAGAAAAAACACACTGTACTTTTTTATTTATTTATTGGTATAAAAAGTTATTTCATGTTATTACTTACATTATAAGAACTATTATGCAACAGTCAGTTCTAGCCGAGTTATCTGATTGAACGCATTCCGTAAGAGATGATGATGATAATAGAGCGTAAAATATATGTATCACTCCGCAGTCCTAATAAGAGGGGAAAGCAGCTGCCTGCCAAAACCCACACGTGGAAACCAATCAACTAATCTCATTCGTTATAATATTGCATCTAAACCGTCCACATCATGTTTACTTTCTAACACAAGGCTGAATCCCAAATCCCTCTCCAACCCCTGGTCAAGGGCACTATTTGGTGTGTGGAATAAGGGATTGCACACTATAGTGCACTAGCTTTCCATTTAATGCTATTTGGGATTCAACACCGGGAGTCAAAAGTTAATGTAACAGATATTCTAAAGCAGAAAAAGGTAAGAATTGAAAACTACTTTCACCAGTTAATTACACTAACCATGGCTGGTTGCTCTACCAGTCGCAGTTAGTTAGTTCTGCCAGTCGCGGGAGAATGTGTGTTAGCAATTAACTGGTAAAATAAACAAATCGAAATTAAAATCAAAATCAAACTGTTTCTGGAAATGTCACAATATGTTTAAATGTTACTTTATGAGTAAAATTTAAACCCATCTGAATATCTAGTTTATAAACCATCAGATTCATATTCTCAAATTCTCATATTTCCCCGATCATAAATCTGCTCTCTTGGTCCTCATCATCTTTATTACCTAAAATACAATAACTAATTGGTATTTTGAAGTTTGCATTTTAAAACTTTAACTCAGTACCGAATAGCTAGAAATAACTGCAGACATTTTTATTATGACCTTTTATCTCATCATATATGTTGTATTTCAGCAGTGTGTTGAAAACACATATACAGAATGAGTGAAAAGTAACCAGGTATTAAAAATAGTACTAAAGTCCATAGTTATGATAAAAATTTATTTATTTATTAATATACATTTATTTATTATTTATATAAATTATTTATTTATGTAAATTATTACAAAGAAAAATGAAAGCAAATCTTTAAATTTCAGCATAGCCCCATGGGGAAAAAATCACTCTGGACTTCTCGGAGGCTGTTCATGACGTCCTCATCGTCCCAGCCAATGTCCTGGAAAATGCTAGTCCAACCATGCATACACAGTAAGAGCGAAATGCGGTGGTGCTCCATCCTGCATTAAAATGAGGTCACCAATTTCTATAGCCGTCAAATATTGCCTTGTTCATTTTCACCCACCTTGTACAGTTAGTCAACTTTGATAATAAGTATTTAGCCTGTACATAAAAAAAAAATTAGTCATGTTTAAGGAGGCGCCAGGAAGAAAAAAGAGAACATTAAAGACAGTTGTTTAAAAACGTTGTACATACATGCACACTTATTCATTTATTAATGCTAATTATTATCTAATATGAGTCCTTTTATACCGCAGTGTTATTATCTTAATTTGATAATGGAGCAATGAATGACTAATGAATGAATTGAAATCCCCACATCCTTCAAAATATAAAAAGTAGATGAATGTGACGCATTTTACACCCTGTTTTATTACTGTTTTATTAAAGATTTCTATTTATTTATTTTTTTAATCCTCAAGGCTTTCATCCTTGGTTTGACTTAAAGAAACCACTCTCACTGATCTTCAAAGGACTCGCAGCTCATCAGGATGTTTTATGCAAGAGTCACCAAGGGCAGATATGAGTCAACATCTATTTCTGGTCTAGTTTCACATGGTAGTACAAATCAAATCACACTTTGCACATTATCTTCAACCTGTCAGGCGTTTAACCGTTATCAGTAACATTTTCTTTATTATAGTTTTCTGCTGGGTTTTTTTTTCTTTTCTTTCTTTTTTGGTTCTGTTCTCTATTATATGATCTTTTAGTTTTGTGAAATCGCTTAATGACACTTCTTACCGCTGCGCACACTTTGCTCATACAAACAATGTTTATTTTTCCCCTGAAGAGTTGCTCAGAGATGCCGTGCCAATATTTGAGGGGGGAAAAAAGCACCGCCTGTCTCATTTCCAAGCATCTTTCAAATATCCTTCTACGAATCTAAGAAAACAGGCGTTTAATCGTTCAAATCAGTGTTAAGCTATTTTAGGCAACATGCTCTTATTCTTTTTACAAAATGTTTGAATTAAATTTCCTTTTCAAAAGGGCTTAAAGACTGTTTAGAGTAAAATTAACAAATTCCTAAAATGTGGTTAACTAAACCCAAGGACATTCTGATGATATGCTTAAAACAGATTTTTTATTTTTGTTATTTATCATTATCCTTCAACGTTTTTGTGCAACAGGGTTCTACTTTCAAACTCACTCATCGTCTCACTCAGGCTCACGAGGGTCTGGAGCCTATCCCAGGAGACTTAGGGCACAGGGTACCTATCCATCACAGGGCATGCACTCACACACACGTATTCACACACTTTGAGCACGCCAGTTAGCATAACTTGCATGTCTTTGGACTGTGAGAGGAAACCAGGTGACCCGGAGGAAAACCTGAACCTGAAACCTGGAGGTGCAAGGCGACAGTGCCAACCACTATGCCACCGTGCCGCCACCTCGTGAGTCAATATTACTAAAAAAGATAAAACAATAAGAGCAAACCTTCTATTCTTCTCCCTACCATCTTTAGGAGATTTACTGTATTTGATGCGATTTCCTGTTGAACACGTGATGTATGGAATAGTTAAACATCTTCAAAAGTAGCAAACTTTTTTTTATAATTTATAATAGATGATTCATGGAAAATAGTGTTTTAAGAATAAAATATTTACACATTAATGTATTTAAATGATTGTCTTTGATGGTTAAGGTATTAACAGTGGGGTAGGTGTTCTTTAATTAATGTTTCAAGTAATATATCTAAAAAATGCACAACTGAGATTGTGGGGAAAAAACGTCTTACCTGTGTATTTTTAGCTTTATATATAGTTGGAAATCTCAACAAAGTAAACTTCATGTTAACCAAGACACATTTCCTGTCATACAATTGAAAACAATGTTAGAATGCAATGTAATTATGGTCGTCCTATCCGGTATCACAAAAATAAGGATGGGATTCTTTTTACAGTCTGGTTCCTCTCAAGGTTTCTCATTCATGTCAATGCAGTGAAGTTTTTCATGCCACTGTCACCTCCGGCTTGTTCATCGGGGACAAATTGACTAAGCTATAAATCTATTCATTTTTAAAAATGTTTGATTTGTATTTAGAAATTTTATTTACATCAGTCTGCTTTGGCAAAATGTCTATTGTTAAAGGTTTTATATGAATTAAATTTAATACTTTTTTATTAAATTGAATTATATATGGTACTGTGGAAATGTCTTTTTTCTTCATATTAAATTTAATTCAATGATGTAAATGTAAAAAATTGAAACCAATGTTTTATTGCAACAGGCTGCAAAGTCCCTAATAAATAAAAAATATTATCATTATTTGTTAACAACCTCAGCAGCAACCTTATTTCCCCTCTCGTCTGTTCCAACCATTCAGCGTTCAGCATCAATCACTGGACTGATCATCTGTCATCATCTGAACCTGTCTCTTACTTGTTTATCCCTTAAGTTAGATAGGCTTATTTTAATGCTTGAATGATTCATAGGTCACTGTGTGGCTTAATAAGTAAAGGAAAAAAAAAAAAAAAACACCCCATGAAACTGGTCAGGCACTTAAAAGAAGAGGTTGCCAAAAGAACTTGCCAAAAACAAGAGCCAAAAAAGTCTTTCATGAAGCCTGGAGAGACATTCCTCAAAACTATATCAAAAATACAAGAAAGTTTGGCTCTTTGGAAATGAAATATATATATATATATATATATATATATATATATATAAAAGACTTTGAACAATACTGGATATATCTGTCATTGCAGAACCAGTGGCACATAAAGGGCAATCATGGAATCATGGGAAAAAAGGGCTAGAGGAGCTGAGGTCTTGAGGGTGTTGAGAACCTCTGCATTTATGATTTTGGTAACATTAGATCCAGGAAACTAGCATTTCATCATTTCTCTGTTAGTGGAACTTAAGTCCATCTCAGAAGCACTGGGAATGAAGTGGGAATACACCATGAATGGCACACCAGTCCATCACAGTTATTATAGCATTAAGATAACAATTGCTTTTTGTTAAATAATGAGTTCAGACACCCTTAATTTGAAAGTATTTACAACTATATTGACTAAAAAGTGCAGAGAAGTGCAGAAGGAAGTTACCTCGTTTTTTAATGAATACTGTATGCGCATAAAAAGATCATGAGCAGTTCCTTCTTCCAGATGTTTCTCTTCCCAGAATTTTGTCTCAAGTTGATCTTTGTGTCATCTTTCCATAGGACATTGTTTGAGAACTGTAGATATTATTATTATTATTATTATTATTATATGTGTTATATAACTCTAATCTGACCTTCGTGTTTTTGAGGCTTACCCGCGGTTTCCACTTTTGTAGTAAACCCTTCTCTTGGTTGTTGACTTTGAAACAAATACACCTTCCTCCTGGAGACTTTCTTGATCTGTTTGAGCAGGTTTCTTTTTCACCAGGGAGAGACTTTTTCTGTCCTCTAACACAATTTTTTTCCCGTGGTCTTTCGTTGTTCCTGAGCTCACTAGGACTTTCTTTCTTTTGTACCAAATACCAAATAGTTGATTTGACCATACCTCATGTTGTCTCCTCCCCATGCTCAGAGTCTCAGTGCCGCTCAGAATGCAGACAGAAACTTTATATTTCCAAGGGAACAAACCCTTTGGACATCAACTCTTGATTTTTTATTTATGTATTTATTATTTTTTTTACTTACTTGAAATAAAATTTTGTCCTTTAAGAGTGATTACTTATAACAGAAAAAGTGTTATAATTCCTACACCATTCGCCAGATTTGGATGCAAATGGCCTCAAAGCTGAAAATCTGCACTTTGAGTTCATATTAAATATATAATTTCAACTCTAATGTTCTGTAGTAGGCGGCACGGTGACTTAGTGGTTAGCATTGTCGCCTTGCACCTCCAGGGTCTGGGTTCGATTCCCGTCTCTGTGTGCATGATGTTTGCATGCTCTCCCCGTGCTTGGTGGGTTTCCTCTGGGAACTCCTGTTTCCTTCCATAGTCCAAAGACATGTGATAGATTGGTGCCCTTTCCAGGACATACCCCGCCTCGTGGCCTAAGTCTCCTGGGAAAGGCTCCAGGCTCCCCGCGACCCTTTATACAGGATAAAATGGTGTAGACGATGAAAGTGAGTGACTGAGAGTGGACTGCAGTTGACACTCTCTTACTGTCACTTACTCATTCTCTATATAAAGCTTATCCTGTACAGGGTTACAGGAAGCTTAGAGCTCAGAGGACTTAGGGCACTAGATGAGGTACATCCTGGACAAGGAGCCAAATCTATCATAGGGCACACAAGTACACACATTTATACACTCACTCAGATTATGGACAATTCGGAAATGCCAATTAGCCTGATCTGCATGTCTTTGGACTGTGGGAGGAAACCAGATTATGCGGTAGACACTTACACCTCCAGGGTCCGGGTTCGATTCCTGCCTCGGGGTCTGTGTGCATGAAGGTTGCATGTTTTCTCTCTAGTTGGTCGGTTTCCTCCGGGTACCGCGGTTTTCTCCCACAGTCCAAAGACATGCAGATTAAGTTAATTGGCGTGCAAAAATTCCGTAACGTATGGATGACAATTGAGCGTCGACCTGGCAAACCGATTTCTTAAATAACTGATATAGAAATGACAGATTTATTTCCGAGGCGAAAATAAATGTATATATACATAGTAAAAACCATGAGAAGAGCCAAAGCTGACACGAAGGCATGTAATAATAATAATAATAATAATAATAATAATAATAATAATACAATGATGAATAATTGAATGAGCAAATGTATTTTCCTATATATTCTATAATAACATTGGATGAAAAACTGATGAAGGTGATTTAAAAGAATAAAAAAATTATATATATTTATGTATGTATGTACAGTATATATATATATATATATATATATGTTTTTGATTAGGTGATGAGTGAATTCTCATGAAACATGAATATCAGAACATGAAACCACCCTCAAGTCCGCATGGTGTAATTATTTACAGTCTGATGTCATACCGCACAGTTCATGTAACTGGATAAGACAATGACCTCTGACACACATCCCGAATCCGGAGTTATCCTGTCCTGTGTCAGCAGGTGGAATAACAGGCGTAACGTTAGTGTGTTAAATATGTTTGGCGTGCCTGTGGGATGAAAAGTGCTCAAGGCCGGATTGTGCTGTAGGCTCACAGACGCTGCTGTAATTACCTGGGGACAAAAGGACGGCATCTGCGAAGCGGCTAGTTGGGGTTTGGGGGGGGGGGGGGTGTTGGGTAGGGGTGGCGACGACGTTGCTGTGTCGCATCGTGGGAGGAGTGCGCGCATCTGTTTACGTCGGCGTGTAGGAGGATGAGTGCGTCTCCTTCTTCCAGCACTCACCTGTTATGGGAACAGTACGAGTTGAAATGCAGCAACACTATTCTCAATAGACACTTTAAAAAAAAAAGAAAAAAAAAAAAGGAAAAAAAATCTCTCTTTCTTTGTCCTTACTTGCCCTTATCGCTGTGTTATTTTTATGAGCGAAATGCATAGCTGTATTATTAATGAAACAGTGTCCCAGCCAGGCAGCCAGAGAGTGATTGAAATGTGCAGAGTCTCTGAACATTATTAGCCTTAGTTGGCTTGAGAATCCTTATTGACAGGTCTAATTGCAAACATGTATTGGCTCCTGGCTATTTTTACGGATATCACGAGTTCCTGCAGTAATATCAGCATGGACTGGTTTTGATCGATCCGGGTAAAGCCATTGAACCAACACATGGAGTGCTTTTGTTATTGACAGACATCTGCCAATATAAACCCTAAAGGCTAACAAGGCTCATTTTGCTAAACGGCTAAAGATCACGATGCTGTCCGTCGTGATTCTGCCCTTTAAGTCGACCCGACAACTTTTGCATTCTTGTTTTAACATTGTTTTTTTTTGTTTGTTTTTTTGCACAAAGATATAACGACTAAAAATACCCCACAAAAACACTGTAATAAACATGAGGTCTCACATGGATCCGAGATAAGACAATGACTTCGACATGATCCTAGATTCTACCTGCAGTTGCTAAGCAACATCCGCCTCCGGCCTCTCGCCTGGCCTTATTGGACGCCATTTAAGACACAGAGGCCGTCTCATTGGCTGAGACAAAGTTAATAAACTTTAGTCGAGACCTCCCTTTTTTGATGGGAAAAAACCCCCCACCATAAAACGCTTCAGTGAAAAGATTCTCATCGACGAGTAAGTGTGACAGAGCGCTAGAGAGCGGAGGGAAGAGAGATGTGATGTGTGAGGAGTGCTGTTCAAGCCCTGAAGCAGAGGGCGAGTTGTGAAACATGCATCGAAATGTAGATGTTCTCATCCCTGGAGAACTGGCAGACGGGTATCCGAATGCGTGTGCCGATTCGCAGCTAGAATACTAACTTCACTAGCTGATCATTAGGAAACAATGCTACAGTATGTACAGCACAAGCAATTCCTCCGTTTGTTCTACTGTAAATGAGCTCTTTCTCTCATTTATGCCTGACAAGGACAAGAACAAGAACTTTTTTTCCCTCTCCTTTACAATAAAACACAAACAGTTCGCCATCGAGATTTCAAGCACGATGAAACCATAGAAACCCTCCAGATCAGAAGAAGTAAACAAGCTGCTGATCCTCTTCTGCACAGAACTACTTCTCTTTCTTTACCTCCTTCTCTTTGACTTTCTAATGAGCTTCTGGACCTGCGCTCAGAGCAGACGTTCGGCTGGTGAAGGGTTTATGAAATCCCAGAAGAACCGTCTGCTGTCTGATTCGTTCTCAATTGAAAGTTTTTTTATTTCTTGACTAAAACAAGAAACAAATATAAAAAAAAAAAATGCAATTTTATACTGTATAATTGCAAATAATCGGGTATCTTCTGAGGGCGAATTTACAGCTATAAGTGTAAATGTTAGTACCTTTGTTCTAAACCCTTCTCTCTATTCAACACTAGATGGAAAACATGGACTCAAGAATGTTCGAAGTAAGTTGTGTCTATAAATGTTGCAACGATCCACTTAACTTTTACAGGAAGAGATTTGCGGTAATGACATTACAGCGGACCAATTAAAGATCGGTTATACTGCGCCATAATGCAAATTGTTAAAATAAATTGCAACAGTCAAAAGGTACGTGTAGCCCAGTTAGACCTTCAAGATCCTTAACATTGTTGCTAGAAATGTGTATAACATACTACATGACGTCTGGGGTGTCTGGGGTCGAGACGAGTAAACAAGTAAAAGTGTTTCCATTTGTGAGGTTGTTTGCTGTGTAAAAAAATAAAATAAAATCACACCCAGTCTGGTTCGTCTGTGCCATCAAAGCACAACAGAACGACTGTTTTATTGAGCACACTGTTTGCAAAGTGTGTTTAAGGTTTTCTACAAGCGGCGTTCAACTCAGACTGGGACTTTTAATTGTCCAATTTTGAACACAATTATGAGATTAAAAATCTTTATATAATCCCCTGCTACACTAATGCACTTCTCCCAGTGTTTCACTACAGCTTGGATACCATCTGGGTAGGAAGTTTTCCCAGTACGCCTGAGCCATGATCAGACTGCCTTGCTTTCATGTCCTGAAACGCTGGCCTCTCAGGAACTCCTTTAATAGAAACACATTTCCTTTATAGGAAAAAAAATAAAGAAATCCACATTACAGGCCCTCACTATCCTACTCACTATTGCAACGTCCTCTGTACAACTTCCACATGTTTGGGTTATAAAAGGAGTTCCTGGGAAGGGTTTTTGAACACCCCTTGTATTTTTAACGATACTATTTACATGATTATTAAAATGAGACATTTATTGATTACCTAAAGAACAATTACCTAATTATCAATCGTGTAAAACCATTACACTAGAAATGAGGTTTTTACATGATGTGTGGCAATTATCCCAAAACAAGCAACTTCACACTCAGCAAAAGTGTCCAAAGCTTTTTATTACAATGCCTTCGCTTAATATAGGTCTAAACTGCCAAAACAATCTATTGACAAAAACTAAGCATTACAAACTAAGAACAAGTTTTTTCACTTGACACTGGATTGAAACAGTCTTTGTACAAAGTTACTTTAATTCCAGTAAAAAGCTGTACATAAAAAAAAATATATATATATAAAAAAATCAACAAACACAACATTCATATTAACTTTGCCTAGTTTAAAATCTTCAGGAATTTCCTCACAATGGACATGAGACAGACGTGTATGTATGTGTGTGAGTTTCAGAGACAGAGATGAAAAGTTCAAGTGTTCAAGTGGTAATCCACAGTGGCAAATTTCACATCCTTTTTTTTACTTTCTTGAACAAGGCAGCCGGGGCCAGAAACGCGGACTTGGGCTTCCGAAGACCGAGTTGATGAAGGTTTCCCTCTGATATGCTGCGCACCACTCTCCTGCTCGGCTCGTTCTCGGATGATGATGCTGGAGAAGTGAAAGAACAACATAAAGAGGGGGCGAAAAAAAGAGGAAAATCATCATTGCTGTAAGAGTACAAACGCGTGATTGAAAGGTAGTAAGAAGACAGTGAAGAAAGACCTCAGGAGTAAGAGAGGAGACCAGGATTATTATTATTAAATTAAATTTTTTTAGCCGAGACAGCTGTCAGGTGGCCTAGCCTTAACACTTCATTAGCAATTAAAAAAAAATAATATATTATTAAAAAAAAAAAAAAAAAAAAAAAAAGGCACAAGGGATGATCGTGCTTCACTTCAGAAATAAGGACAGAGCCCAGAGGGGTGTGTATTCTGGACAGCTGGAACCCAACACTTAGATTTAATGAAGATATCAGTTGTGAGATTCAGTTAGAAAGGCTGTACATGTGAAAGAATCTGTATGGGAGACCACGCTTACCTCCAAAGCGTTTCACGCGGAGCGGTTTGGTGGTATCGGAGGGATCGCGTTTAATACGCTTAGGAGCTGCAGCACCCTGGGTAGTATCTGGGCCCGTCTCTTTTCCCATGCTGAGGAAGGAGAGCACAAACATGCATGTAAATACTTTTCGCTTAAGTATCAGACGTGGACAAATCATTAAATCATTAACATGGGCAGCAGGGACGGGCAAACTCCCTAACTGGGCTATTAATATTTTATTCGTAGTCTTAACTGGGGTTAAGAACCAAAATAAAATAAACCTTCTTTTTTACTGACTTCCAGGTGAGAAAAAAAAAATGTATAAATGCAAATATTTAAGCGCTTCTTAATCCTGCCACCTGCTGCACTACACACATGACCAGCAAAACGGCTTCAATTACCAGGGTTTGGATTTACGATGCAGAATCATCTTACAAGCAGTAAGTCTGTACATAACTAAACATATTCGGGAGGGGGGGGAAGTAGCCAGACTCAAATACTCCACGTGAAAGAAGGGAAGAAGGGAAACGGCCATCTCGTAGCTGAAACACTGACCAGTGACTTTGTGGGCACAAATACAAGGTGTGTTTCTTCTGTGTCTTTTTAATAGACCTTATCATTTATTTTATTAGATTATGATAGCCAATACTGCTACTTCTAAGTCTACTCATTTAGATTTCCTGAAAAAGCAGAAACACACCGGCCTGGGCAGGACGTTGGAACTGACACTTTCCTGATTGTGATGAAATTTCTAATTTGTACAAATTCAGTTGTTTATGGTTTCATTCAAGCGCTATTTGTTTCATACAAATTTTTTTTTTACATCTCTACCGAGAGGGCATGTTGTTGACGAGTTAATGAGTGCACACTCACCAGTTGAGCTTGCGCTTGCCCTGCGCTGCTGATGTCATGGCCATGTAGGACGGTTTGGATCGCAGGTCAAGAAGAGACGGGATCTCCAACCTACAGAATTACAGAATGTTATTAACCTTAGTCTTTCGCCTGAGACTCTACAGAAGTTTCTGAAACATTCCGATCGTGCAGCAATAGCATGACCTTTTACAACACTTATTTTTATCCATTTTTGTTCAACATGGAGGGGATCAAAGGATAAGCCTAAGCTACAGTGTTGTCCCTACAGTGTGCACTTCAAGTGCTTCTCTACAGTCTCCTACCTTTTAGGGGCCTCGTTGTTGCCGTTGTTGGCGCGTAGGACACGGAGATAACTCAGGCCTGAACCTGCAGGAGGCTCAGACGGTTTGGAGGACAGGATTATTGTGCTGTTGAGCTGAGTCGTCTCCTCATCCTGTTCGTCTCGGCCCACGTCGAAAGTGGAGTCGAGGTGGATGGAGACTGGAGCGTTGCAGGCCTGTGTTTTGGGTGTGTTAGGCAGCGGGTACATTCCCTCTTGACGCAGTACTTCCTGCAGGCCTGGAGGACAGTGAGACGGCACTTCACATTCGCTTCCCGAGCCCGGCTTCACGGGAGATGTGGCCAACTTCCTTCTGATTGGCATTTTAGGCGCGGTTTCAGACGTATGCGCCTCGCCCTGGGTGAGGCCTGAAAAAAGAAGAACAATGAATTAGCTAAATTTAAGCAGACGTTTATTCATTTGGTTTAAATTAAGCAAAAAAATAAATAAATAAAAATGGAGCTGTCTCTTGAGGAGAAAAAAGTACAAGGCAGAACAGTGAGCCTGAACAAGCTGAACTTCCGGTGCAGCCACTTAAGATGGATGTTTTAATAAAATCGTTAAGGTTGTTGATTAGGCTATTTGCCACGAGAGAACATTCAGGGTTACCTAAAGGCAGACAGCTATGCATTAACCCACGGTCTTGACCTTTTCAAACAATGGAAATACATTCACTCCTGAGCTTTCTGGAAAAAAAAAACGCAATACAAGTTTAAATGAGGAGGAATGAAAGTGTGTTGTGTCAGTCAATTCCGGATCTAATGGAAACTTCTTACCTAGTTAATTTATTTTTGGCGACTGTCTGTTAGGAGCTGTGTATTTTCAGCACAGCCCACACTATTTTTTTTTCGTGTGCTTACATGGCAATCCATAAATGGACTGTTTAAGGTTATGTAACCTTAAATATACACTTCTTTGTGTTGCGCCATGCTGCAATTATGCCTGTAAGTCTTTCTCAGCGATTGTAACCTATCCTATGCTAGTCATGCATGTGCACTCCCAAATCCATGCCAGCTTTGTGACACACATGACTTGCGCCCTTCGGAATGCAAATCCGTGCATTGCGCTCTGCTTTGAAGTTTGTGGTGATTGTGGATGCTATAGAAATCCAAGTCGAACCGATTTGCACTCTATACATTCTACGTGAATCGATACCGATATTGCACAGCTGTACACAAACGAGGGTGCTGGAATTAAGCAAAGGAGGTTGCTAAGCTGTCTGTTCTTACTATGCAGATGTGTCACTATGTGTCAGATTCAGCGTGAACTCGGCGTCGAGTGCGGCGACCGAGGGTGGGGGGTGAAGAGGCAAACCCAAACACTTTGACGGTATGAGCGGGGATCTCGAAAAAAAAAAAGAAGAAGAAAAGGATCCCTGATCACGCTGCTCTCCCTTCACTTCTTAAGACAGTACACACAGTACAGGCACGCACACCGATAATGGACGATGACTCACACGTTCA
Source organism: Clarias laeviceps (assembly GCA_030014305.1). Taxonomy (NCBI): domain Eukaryota; kingdom Metazoa; phylum Chordata; class Actinopteri; order Siluriformes; family Clariidae; genus Clarias; species Clarias laeviceps. The sequence continues at coordinate 7,138,329 of JAQMYJ010000023.1, read as the reverse complement.
TTCATGCTACTCCCGGCCCCTCTTCAACCACACGAGCACTCTATATTCCATATGTTCAGGTTTATTCATAGAGGCGATGCTCATATCCTGAGTAGATCTATATGCATCCACTACTGAATAATTTAGCTATTTTCATCACCTGGTCAGATGAGTCAGTAGCACTGCACCTGACTGGAGAGGAAAGCGGGAGAGAGAATGAGAAAGAGAGACCAAAAAAGAGGGAGTGTGTGCTTTAAAAGAAAAAAAAAAAAAAAAGAAAGACAGAAATATATATATTTTTCTATGCAAGGTGTTTAATAAGCACACGCTGTCCTTGGTAAAGGGTTTCAGGATGCCGGGCGCTGTTGGAGAGGTCCGACACTGTGTATCGAGCGCTGGAGTGTGCTGGAACACGTTGCGTTCTCGCTTCGCTCTGACTCATGGACTGAGTCGGAGGAGGGGGAGAATTCGGGAGGAACATGTGGAGATATACAAAGAGGAAGTGTGATTAATAAAGACAGCAGCTGTATCCTTTAAGAGCTGCTGTCGCTCTGTGGAAGTCGGAGCGTCTGAACAGACAGCTCGGTGGGTTGTAATGGCTAACGAGAACATGCACCCTTATACGGTGAGCGTAGAGGGGGGAAGGAAAAAAAGGAAGGAAGGAAAAAATTATTTTTTGAGTAAAAACATATTAGAGATGAGCTCTTCAGAAGCTGAGCCCTGGCGTGCCCTGTTTGATGGAAAACAGCACTGGTCTACGTCACTGCTGGGGCTGAATGACAATAACACACACACACACAGAATTTTCAGTGAGTGTGATGTGCACAAGCACAAACACTCCCTTCAGCACGATGTAAAAAGAAAAAAAAAAGAAAAAAAAAAGTGTGTGTGGAAGGCGGTGTAATAACACACAGGGTTGAGAGGGTGATGTTTGGGGTTGCGTGTGTACATGCCAGAGTGCTCCGGATGCTGTATTTCTGGACGATGGGATTAATACATGCATGAAGTTCTATTTCTGGAGGAGAGAATGGCTCGGATTAGGGTCGGCTGGCTGCTGCCTGACTCTCTCCCTCCCTCCCTCTCGCCATGCTGATGATCCGGCTGCATTTCATATCGTACGTGACTGAGCACCTCAGCTCACCGCTCATCCCCTCCTCTTCCGCTCGCCAGCGATTTTATGAATGAGACTAGGAGAAGAGCAGGGGGAGCAGTGGGGTGGGGCCGCGAGGGGGGAGAGAACGAACACGAGGGAGGGACGGAGGGAGGGAGGGAGGGAGGTAAGGAGAGAGCTTCTCTAAGAGTAGAGGAAAATGAGACTGCAAAGAAGGATGGAGAAAAGGGAAGAAAGAAAAAAAAAAAAAACACAAGCGAGTGCAAAACAAATCACCAGAAGAAAAGATGACTGCATAAACATTGATGTAATTAAGAATTGCTGGATGTAAACACTGCATAATGAAATGAAAACGAGACGGAGATTATTAGAAAATTAGAAAATAGATGTCATCCATCTATAAGAAAGGGCATTTTTAAAGTACAGCCTGGAACTGGATTCATTCCACATTCATTTTAATAATAATGATGATAATAATAATAATAATAATAAATAAAAAAAAACAGGAGGAACCTGTCCGAGTATGATGTAAAGAGGTCAGAGCTGTTTTAAACAGATTCCTGTGTGACTGATAAATCGGATATTTTCATATATTTCGAAATGTGCCACGATGTGGCCTGGCCAAGTGCCTATTGATTGGAACAGGATAAATCCTTTGGCAGAGGATTAGGATTTATTTCAAACACACGATTTAGAAAAGTCAGTCACAGAATGATTTTAATAGGTCTCAGTGCTGAGGGTCATTTCTTTTCACCATCATTTCTCAGCTTCCTTGGCCTCGGTTTCTCTCTCTCACCCAATACGGACCCCAACTGGGACCCGAGAGTGTTGCTGCATTTCCCCACAATGTGTCTCAGTCAAATGAGTAACACCTGTTCTGCAGCAAATATCATTACGGCCAATTTACTGAGCCATAACTCACGCCGTCTACCATTTCCCCAAAAGCTTTCCTCCCTCTATCTCTCTCTCCTTCCTTCCTTTTCTCCTGTGCGAATGTCATTATTTAATCTTTTTTTTCTTTTCTTTTTAAGTCAGCTGTGCAACCACGTATTCAATCCTGGACTTTTCTCGGAAATGTTTGCCTCTCACTTTCTTGCACTTTTCACTCGCACCTTAGACTTTAATTTAATCCGATCCAATCTGGAAACCCAAAAAAGAAAGTAAAAACAAATAAACAAAAAAATGTGTGAAATGTCTGCTTAAAAATAAATAAATAAATGTCTTGCGAGAAAGAGTAAGTTGTAAGCGCTCTGAGTGACATGTGACGAGAACAATCGACAACCGAGTGCTTGCCACCGTGATGGATCTGTCTGACTCACTTTTACTCAAATACACACGTACACAAGCTACGTGAGTGATGTTCGTGTCACCGGAGGCTAGATTAATGACTGGAGCCGAAGTATGTTGAAGCGGACTGTGGGGAAAACAGAGGGGGAGGATTGAAGGGACAAAGGCAGAGCTTTGACACAAAAAAGGGGGAGAAAAAAAAAGCAAAAACCTATGACAAAAACAAGGAGGCAGTTTTACAGACGTGTATAAAAAATAAATAAAATAAAATAAAGGTTTCCATAACATTTACAGTCTTTGACTTTTTAAGAAAAGAGACGGCACATCACGAAGATACTGAAGATACAGATCTTGCAAAAACATCAGCAAACAATTTTGTGATCACCAAGTTCAATATTTTGCTGCTGTTGTGTACTAGCGAGTTTCGTCTGTTAGTTATTGCACATCTATACTCGATTTGATCTTGGTCTGCAATCCAAACCTATATTACTCATCTTTCTCATGAATCTCACTGTAGTGACTAAATAACGCCATTGATTATTATACTGTACATAAAGATGAACAAGTGATTAACAAGCTACCAATTTAAGAGAGTAAATAAGTATTAAAATAAATAAAGGAGTAAAAAATGTTAAATAACAACCCTAGAGTGAGTGGAACACACACATACACACACATACACACATACACACACACACACACACACACACACACACACACACACACACACACACACA